>JAKTXQ010000237.1:0-14707 GCA_030582995.1 Candida maltosa
AAACAATTTACGTTAATGAAAAAACTGGTGCTGATAGCACTGAAGTCAAAGGTACTGAACAACAACCTTTTGCTACTCCAGCTTATGCCTTATACACTTTCCCAGAAGCTAAAGTTTTAGTTTACAAACAATCAGAAGAAGATCAAGATAAATTTGAATATGTTGAAATTTCAGCTTCTGCTTTGAAGAAAGCCAAAAAAGGTGTTGAAGGTTTAAAAAAGAAGGCCGAAAAACAAGCCAAATTGGAAGAACAAAAGAAACAACAAGAAACTACTGCTAAATTGTCCGAATTGGACTTGTCTTCAATTGAAGAAGATAAATCTTTACCTGAAGCTAAAAGAATCAAGTTAAGAGCAGTTCCACAAAACTTGGATAGCAGAGTTCTTGTTCAAGGTTGGGTCCACCGTTTAAGAGTTCAAAAAGGATTAGCATTCGTGACATTAAGAGATGGTACTGGCTATCTTCAATGTGTTTTAACTGGTGACTTGGCTAAAGCTAGACAAACTCAAGAATTGACCATTGAATCTACAGTCGCCATTAAGGGGGTCATTTCCAAATTACCAGAAGGTAAAACTGCACCAGGTGGTGTTGAATTGAAAGCCGATTACTACCAAGTCGTTGCTTTTGCTCCAAGTGGAGACGACTCTTTCACCAACAGAATTCAAGAAAATGCTGATCCAAACTTGTTATTGGATCAACGTCATTTAGCCTTAAGAGGGGAAACTTTATCTTCCGTTATGAAAGTTAGAGCTGCATACCTGGCTGCCATTAGAAGATTCTACGCTGAAGAAGGTTTAACTGAAGTCACCCCACCATGTATGGTTCAAAATCAAGTTGAAGGTGGTTCAACTTTATTCAAATTGAACTACTATGGTGAAGAAGCTTACTTGACCCAATCATCCCAATTGTATTTGGAAACTTGTTTACCAGCTTTAGGTGACGTTTACTGTATTCAAGAATCATTCAGAGCTGAAAAATCCCATACCAGAAGACATTTGAGTGAGTACACTCATATTGAAGCCGAATTGGTGTTTATTACCTTTGAAGACTTATTGCAACACTTGGAAAAATTGCTCACTAAAACTGTGCAATATGTTTTAGAAGACCCTATTGCTGGTCCAATTGTCAAACAATTGAACCCTGATTTCAAACCTCCAAAAGGTCCATTTAGAAGAATGGAATATATTGAAGCTTTAGATTGGTTGAACGAACACGGAATTCCAAACGAAGACGGAGAAAAATTCAAATTTGGTGACGATATTGCTGAAGCCGCTGAAAGAAAGATGACTGACACAATCAACGAACCAATTTTGTTGACTCGTTTCCCAGTGGAAATTAAATCTTTCTACATGCAAAAATGTCAAGATGATCCAAGAGTTACTGAATCTGTTGATGTTTTGATGCCAAATGTTGGTGAAATTACTGGTGGGTCCATGAGAATTGATGATCATGACGAATTGGTTGCTGCTATCAAGAGAGAAAACTTGGATTTGGACAGTTACTATTGGTTCACTGATGTTCGTAAATACGGTGGTGCTCCACATGGTGGTTACGGTATTGGTTTGGAAAGACAACTTGCTTACATGTTGAACAGATTTACCGTCCGTGACTGTTCTTTGTACCCACGTTTCACTGGTAGATGTAAACCATAATTTATATGAGTTATATATATGTAGCTTGCTTTGTAAATATAAAACATAGAGAAGCGTTTCATAGCCAAGAAGGTAGAGTCAATTTAATACCAATAAAGTCGGTATGAGATGCACACTTTGAAAAAAAAAACCCTGAACACACTCACAAAAAATTATTTCCATAAAACTCTTTTTATTTAAAAATCAAAACTTTTTCAAATTGAGGTGCAACAACAGATGTATATTGTTTATTCTTAATGGAGCGCAATTTCGCACTTCTTTTTCAGGAACAATTTTTTTTTGTGTCACATGATAAAAAAAAGTGCGGCTTCTATTCCTGTATATAAATAGGCGATAATTAATTTATTTAATTTCTTTTTTTTATTCGGTTTTTTTTTCTCTCTTTTCCAACCGTTTGTCTCATCTGATAACGACAAACAAGAAAAAATAAAAGAAAAAAAAATATTTCAAAACTTTGTTACCACTTCTTTTTCTTTGTTTTTATTTACTTCTTCAGATTAACACGATGCCATCTCATTCAGATAGACGTCATCAATTCACTCATTCTAATACCAAAAGAAAAGCCTCTGTGGTTTATGGATCTGTTGGTAAAGGAGGTTTATATTTACCATCAGACTTTATTCCATCCACATCAAATGACAATAACAACACTAATCCTTTTGACGAAGAGGAAACTCCTAATGAAACTCAACCTTTATTGATTGGAGGAGAAGAGTTAACACCTGTTAAAACCAATAGAAGAAAACTGAGTGTTATTGCTCAGGAATTGGTTGAAGAAGAAAGAGAGTTATTGAAAGAAAACCATATCGTCATACCAGATAATGATGATGAACATGTTAGAGACGTTTTTGAAAATGCTATTGCTAATAGAAATATCGAAACTACATCCGCTTCATTTGAATTGAAATCTTTAGTCAAATCGTCGATCCCATTGGTTATAACTTTTCTTTTACAAAACTCCTTATCCACTGTTTCAGTGTTTTCTGTGGGACATTTGGGAGCCACCGAATTGGCAGCAGTGTCAATGGGTGCTATGACAGCAAACATCACTGGGTATGCAACTATTCAAGGTATTGCTACTGCATTGGACACTCTTTGTCCTCAAGCTTTCGGGGCTAAGAAATACACTTTGGTTGGATCTTATTTACAAAAATGTACTGCATTAATTTTTGTCGTCATGTTACCGGTATTGATTATTTGGGTTTTCTTTGGTTATGATTTGATTTGTTTGATTTTACCAGATAAAGAAACTGCCAAATTATCGGCGGTTTATTTGAAGTATATTAGTTTCGGGATTCCTGCTTACATTTTCTTTGAATGTGGGAAAAGATTTTTACAAGCACAAGGTATTTTCCATATTTCCACTTATGTGTTGTTAATTGCTGCTCCTTCCAACTTGATCATGAATTTAGTGTTTGTCAAACATATTGGATACTTGGGTGCCCCAATCGCTGTAGCCATAAATTATTGGATCATGTTTGCCGGATTGGTTTTACTTACTTTATTTTTTGTCAAAGCTGAAGATACTCCTACTGGTTTGCACCCAATGAATTGTTGGGGCGGGTTCAGTGTTAAAGATGCTTTCCATGGTTGGGGTAGATTGATCCTGTTGGCAATCCCAGGTTTGGTCATGTTGGAAGCTGAATTTTTAGCTTTCGAAATTTTAACCTTGATGGCTTCCTATTTAGGAACTGTTGCATTGGCTGCTCAATCTGTTGGTACCACTATGGCTTCATTAACTTACCAAGTTCCATTTGCCGTTGGTATCGCATCATCAACCAGAATTGCCAACTTTTTAGGTGCTGGTTTAGGTAATGCAGCTAAGATTACTACCCAAGTGGCTATTACTTTCGGGTTATTGATTTCAATTCTTAATTTCTTGGCATTGTTTGTTTTCCAACGTCAAATTGCTGAAGCTTTTACTGATGATAAAGATGTCATCAAGACAGTTATGGAAATCATGTGGTTAATTGCCATTATGCAAATTCTGGACTCAATGAATGCAAACTCTGCCGGTTGTTTAAGAGGTCAAGGTTCAACAAGAATTGGTGGTATTGTGAACTTCGTGCTGTATTATTTCATTGGGTTACCTTTATCTGTTTACTTATCGTTTTATTCACCATGGAAAGGATCATTGGATGGATTATGGATTGGTAGTACAGTTGCATTGACCATCATTGGTGTTGTCCAAAGCTATGTTGCTCTTACAGCTGATTTCGATAAACTTTGTGACGATGCTAGAAAAAGAACCACGGTTTCCACAGTATAATAATAAAAAACAACAGCAACAAAACTATTAATACTTAGAATATATTATTAATTCTTTTACATACACCCTTGCATAAAAAAAAAATATAGACTTATTGAAACAATAATTACTTTCCTTTCTTTTAAAAAGCATCAATCATTATTCCATCGGATTGTTTTGTTTCTGTTAGTCTTGGTTTCCCAGCCAACAATTCTCTTCTTATTTCTGGTCCAATGGAATGATGGAATCTTTGTCTCACGGTTTCCAACAAGAAATCTCTTTGATCATCGGTAATATCATTTTTATATCTTTGAGCAAATGCCAAGAAAGCTTTATGCCAGACAACTGGCAATTGTGGTGCTTCTTTTTCATTATCCAATTCCATATGTTCTTGAGCAGCATTTCTGAATCTCATAAAGTAAAACACCAACTCGTCCAAGGTTTGATATGGTAATGCATATTTCTTTTCAATCAAGACTCTGATAAATACAGTAGTTGCCGGGCTGAAATCTCTATGTAATAATTGTGTCAATGCGACAGATGAATGTAAAACTGGAACCGAGACTTTGGTCAATACCGATGCAGCAATGGTGGCTTCTCTCACGGTACAATATCCATCAACAAGCGGCAACAAGAACCCTTTGAAAAAAGCCCCTGGTTTATATAATGATTTCTTCAATGCTCTATAGATATGATAATTTAATGAATGGTCGTCGGAATCTTCAATGGAAGTTCTAAATTTCTCTAATAAGACTTTTTCAATAAATTTTTGTGATTCATTGGCGGATAAATTGGATACAAATAGTTTAGTAGCTTCGTATGTGGCATGAGGAGTCCATTTGGCTGGGTTCGTGACGTACACTACATCTTCCCAATTCTTCAAACTTGGTAAAATCTTGAATAATTTCGGTAATTTCCCATGTGTGTAAGTGGACAAGATTTGACCGATTTTCTCGTATGCCAAAATCACTTTCGGTGGTAATAAAACAGCATCTTCGATTGGTTTATCGTCGGTTTGTTGACGTTCTTCCTTTTGTTGAATCTTGGCTAAAATTTTATCGGCCAAATTAATCGATGGTCCACCCATGTTTGATTCACCGTTTGATTGGAAATATTTATTGAATAATTCGGCATCTTTTTCATCAACTTCCACATCTTCTTCGTCATAAATGATTTCCTCTTCTTCTTCTTCGAAGTCGGAATATTCTTCTTCGTCTTCTTCACTTTCTATTTCTTGGTTTTTGAAAGATTCAGCAAATGATACTTTCCCTCTTCCACCATCTTCTTCTTCTTCTTCTTTGAGTTCATCTTGTTGTTCACGGGCTAATTGTAAGATTTTTCTTGAACTCGAAGCATCAAGGTATCCTTGATCTTCATCGTCTTCATTATTACGTTTACTTTTCTTGGCTGATTTTTTGTGTTGTGTTGATCTAGGTGTGGTTCTCAAATTCCCACCTTGAGACGAAATATCTTTTAATAATGGATTATGACGTTGTTTGCCTTTGGTTTCACTGACTGCTATTTTCCCCATTGCGTATGATAGTGTTTTCCTTCTCTTTAAAAAAAAAAAAAAAAAAAATTTTTTTTACAAATCATCGCATCGTACTTAACTATGGAAGTTACACAAAAGTCGTACTCATAAACTTAACATCGCTTCTTCATCGTATTTGATTTTGACAAATAATGACGAATACACCAACTGTTCACCAAACAAATCATTAATCAAAAGGTATCTATACCCTTGTTTCAAATAATTCAATCTCGCAACGAAAATACCAATAGGAGTCAGTTCTACTGATGTTGATGCATATACGACAAATTTCACAAATATCAAATCGTTTTCAACCGTCATATCACCACTGAATTTCGTATTGAAAATCGGATTAAATCCATTTTCAGGAACGATTCCTGTTCTTCCGTTATTCTCTTGATCCCAGTCAATATCTTTCGCGCCAATTATTTCAAAAGTTATATATGAATTAATGGCATTATCGTCTTCTTTAGCCTTGGGTAATTGTTGAGCACTTATGATTTCAAAACTGAAACTGATTTTCTTCGATTTGGGTTTAATGAATTGTAACAATTTCGAAGATTTCAAGATCGGTTTGCGTAACGACAATGGTTTTAACACATACCCCGGTTTATCATTCCCGTCAAACATCGCTTCATTCAACTGTTGTCCAAAATCATAGGTTTGCCAATTTGTAGCAACCATTTGCACACCATGTGCCCAATACGGAATGGGATTGAAGTTGGTGGATTTCAACCTTGTTCCCGCGGGGTAGACTCTCATTAAATATCGTCGATTATGTTTATCAAGGGCGATTTTTTTATCTTCTTCTTTCATCATTCGATTTATTGACTTTTCACCTAGGGAAAAACAATGATTATAGGTTTTGGATTCGGGTAAGGAGAAGTTCCGAAATTTTAATCCTTGAGCGTAAATACCCAACTCGCTTAATTCGTTGATAACTTTAGGGATTTTATTCTTTCTTCGAATACTAAAACTGGAACTGCTTGATTTACCAGTACCATTATCTTCACTTAATGATGTTGTGGTGGTAGTGGTAGTGGTGGTGGTTGTGCTTGTTGTGTAACTGCCATCGCCCATTTCAATAAGATTTTGGAATGCACTAGTTTTCTTCACTTTGATGATAAACTTGTGACGTAATTGACTTGGAGACGGTAACCTCGAAGTTTCATCTATAGGTGCCATTATCATATTATCTTTGAGAATTTCTTGTAATATGGTGACCACTTTAAGTTGAGTTGGTGGGGAGCAATGCACTTCTAAACTGAGAATTAATGGAAATGGAGATGTAATAAAGGCAAACTTTTTAATAGCACGAATAACATTTGCAAAACTGATTGGTTTAGTAAATGTTCTCCCATGATTAACTATCGGTTCATTTTCATTCGATTCATCGCTATTATCTGAACCATTCCAAATATCAATTTCAACACACCTACATCCACGCTGCAACGCCTTGATGTAGCCTTCAACAGATGAATCACCAACTACTTGACGGCCAGTTAAATAAGTGTTGTGGGACGACGAAATGAAATAATCATTAAGTGGTTGGTTATAATAATCTGGTGAATCGAAAGTATGATATACACGCGAGTAACTCGATAATAGGAAACTATTCAAACTTTCACATGTCCATAAATCATCACAATTGCTGAACTTATCATAAATATGAGTCAATGTGTCGTCATCAACTTTATCTTTCTGTGTATGCTTGACGAATTTTTTAAAATCTTCAAAATCCATATGTGATTTATGCGAGGTTAGTTTATTCCAAATCATCTGTATATCTTTCCTATCTTTCAAAATCGAGACGAATTGTTTAAACTGGTCGAAATTCAATCCTTGTTCAAACGATGCCCCGTCACCTTTCTTAGACACTTCTTCAAAAATCTGTTGTAAATGCTTTTGATTAACATTTATATTTAATCGTTTGGCATATTTTAAAATATCATTAAACGATAAGAACTCTCGTAATTGTTTGTTATTCTTCTGTTCTTCGAAATCTTTATTCAAGATCATTTTGAGGTAATTCTCATCCAAGGTGTTTGTATCGATAAGAAACTCTTTCGCTAATTGGAATCGTAAATTCCGTAAATTATGAATTGCCGAATTGAGTTTTTTAAAATCATGTTCCGTATCAGCTATCAAATGTAATGATTTCAAATTCCCCTTTTTCTGATTAAAATAAACGATCGTCATCCACTTATTTTCAAACTCTTTTGAAATGTGTAATTCCTCTCGATACCCACTTCCTTGATGCTTAACGAATATCGATTTAATATCATCCAATGTAAACTCATGAACATTTCGTGTCGATATAGATAATCTATGTCCTGAACCACCATTTGTCGACGCAGCAAGAGGCGGAGCTGAACTGCCATTATCCATTTTCCAAGTGAATTTAAATGACGTCGGGTCAATATAAAACAAGATTCTTTTTTTAGATTTGTGTGATACTTTCAACAATGGTAAACCGTCGTTTGAAAAAACAGGCGCAATTTTGATATGACCGATTGATTTCGATATTTCTGGTTGCAATTCAATTTGATCTTCGATATATTCCAAATCAGAACCGGTATGTTGTAACGCTCGACTTCGTTGGATGCTTTTCCCGCGTTTCAAACCAATTATGGATCCATTGGTTGTGGATGTGGATGTAGGTATACTGTTGTTATTATTAAATGTTTCATCAATGCTATCTGAAGATTTATTTATTCGTAGTAGTTTCTTGAAAATGTTTCGTGTGTTGTTTGATTTGACGGGATGTTCTTGTTCGTTTGATCGAAGGTGACTATAGATGTTTGGTAGGTCAGATTGAACTGGGGATGAAGAACTACGCCGAAGCGGTGCTGATGGTGGAGGCAGATCACTTCGTGAATAATGTAGTTCAGATGGACTTATATAATCATTATTGTCTCCACTGTCAATTGAAGTACGTTGAGGAATAGTTGTTTCAATCATGGACACTACTTCTTGGAGTGTGTTTCCTTTTTAGAAATGAATTGGGATGTATGTGTGTAAAAAAGAAATATGGAGAAGATAGAGTTTAATAAAAAAAAAAAAAAGATCCTTGATGATAATAAAAAAAAAAAAAAAATGGAAAACCTCGTAAATCACACAAAAATATATTTATATACAAACACTCAACTTTACAATTGTACATGATCTTCTAATCTAACATCCATCTTACCTTCATCTTGTAAATACTTCTTCACTTCATTAACAGTGTATTCACCTCTGTGGAATAAACCAGCACCTAAAGCCGCATCAATCCCACATTCCATTTCAAATACTTCTTTAAAATGATCTGGATTACCAGCACCACTACTAGCAATGACAGGAATTGAAACTTGGGATTTGATTTGATTTAACAATTCTAAATTATAACCCTTATTCGACCCATCATGATCAATTGAATTCAACAAGATTTCACCAGCACCTAATGCTTCACAGGCAACACATAATTCCAATGCTCCCAATTCATGGGTTTTTCTACCCCCTTGAGAAGTCACTTGATAATAACAATATTGTTCCCCATTTGGTCCATACTTTTCCGGGTCCTCAATTTTGATGGTTTGCATGGTGGTATCTTTTGGTGATGCAACATATTTTCTCTTTGGATCAACGGAAATAACCACAGCTTGAACACCAAAAGTTGATGAGATGGTTTCAATAGATGTCTCTCCGGTAGCTTGTTTGTTATTAGCATAGTAGTTTTCAGCAATAGTCACAGCATCAGACCCTATACTAACTTTATCAGCCCCGGAAAGGAAATATAAATGGGCAACTTGAACCGCAGGAACAGTCTTGTCGGTTTCCGGATCATGCATATCTTTAATCCCCCCACCAACAGTCAACGGGACAAAAATCGTCTCAGCCGCTTTTTTCAACACTTGCAACATTGGTAAATCCTTCAACGGAGAGTTACGGAAAGATGTAATATTAAGAAACGTAACTTCATCAGCACCTTGATTATAATATTTCGTAGCCAATTCAACCGGTTTCCCCAAATTTCTAACCTTCGATTCACTTCCACTAGACCCAGCTTCACGGACATTATATTGATCACCTTTAGTAACGACCAAATCACCCTCATCGTTAGTTCTGACATCCAAACACGCAATGATCCTTCTCGTCAACCCACTGACTGTAGTCTCGACATCTTTCTTCTGTGTCTGGATATCATTCGCATGAACAGCCGGGGATTTATCACCGGTTAAGAAATTCTTAATGATTTTCAACCCTGCCAATCCGGACTTTTCAGGATGGAATTGTGTGGCGAATAAATTCCCTTTTGAAATAGCAGCTACGAACTTCTCGGAACCATATCTCGAAACAGCACAATCCCAACCTTCCTCTGCTAATTCCTTAACTTTATCATCGGAAATCATCGCCGCGTACGAATGAACGAAATAATACTTGTTAGTAGTGTTCAATCCATACAATGACTCACTTTTATCCAATGGTTTCCCATTGACGTTGATTTCAGTAACGCTATTCCATCCAATGTGCGGGACGGATTTCTTCAACCCATGATAAGCTGGGTCATTGATGTTAAATTTGGATAAATTCAAATCAATCAATCCCAACCCTGGTTCATTTGGACTCTCTTCACTATTTTTTAAAAAAGATTGTAATCCGACACAGATCCCCATGAGTGATCGCCCATCATTGATGTATTTAATGATATGTTTAGTTAATTTCCTCTCGTGGATTTGTTTGACAAAGTGGCCGTAGTTACCTACGCCGGGGAAAAGTAATTTTTGGATATCGGCGTCGTGCTGGATGAATTCGGACTCGTTGTGGATGAACTTGATGGTGTAGTTTGGATCAATGTATTTGATTGCGTTGGAAAGCGATTGTAAGTTTCCGCTTTCAACGTCAATTATGTAAACTACCTGTGACATGGTGATTATCCTTGAGGTCTTAGTGTTGAGAGAAATTGAAGGTGAAAAAATTTTTTTTCTGGTCTGGTTAAGCGCTCAGTACAAAAATGAGTCAGATATAAATTGTGTATTAAGGTTATTGTTTGGTGGCTCTGATTTGTATACCGAAATGAATACTTTCATCATTTATAGTATCGAATCGTTCTCCATTTTCCTGAAATGAATCACAATAAGCGTCGAATTTACCAAGCACTTCGAATAATCTCATCCCGGCAAATTTAATAATGAATGCGGTGACATCCAGTTTGGAACTTAATATAGAAATACCGAATTTGACTTGATCTTTACCGAAAATACGACTTAATTCACTCAACACAACTTCAAGAAAATCAGGCATACTATTGAAATAGCTGTACACGCCATAATCTTCCTTATCGCCAGTACTAGGGAATTTACCATCTTTGTATTTATTGAGAAAGGCTTTTGCAGTTTGAGCACCAAATTGAACAGTATCCACATTCAAGAACCCACCTGGTTTCAATATACGATGAAACTCTTCCAAAACGGTTTTATAATTTGCTTGTGTGAGTTGGAATGCTAAATCCGGACTATGAATCAATTCAAAAGTATTGTTTGGTATAGTGGTTAATGAAGCACCATAATATTCGAAATTCATTGGTTTGAATGAATAGTTAGATGCTGGGTCGGGCATTTCATGACGATTGATACGTGCATATTTAGGTGATTGGTTGTCAATTGATTTGTGTAATTTGACCAATTTATCCATGGAAAAACTTTTGAATTCTGCGTATGATGCAAATGGGATTTTTTTGGTGAAAGTTTCAAACAATTCCTGGTCGGATGGGGCGAGATCAACTTTGGGGGTTTTCAATTCGGCATCACGGTAGGCATTTTTGTCTTTGATTAAATTGGAATCTTCAGTATAGATATGTGATTCGAAAATTCTAATAAATGGGGTAGTTAATGCAAAATAATTCGAATATTGAACCAGGTTGGTGGTGTTATAAATCAACACTTTAACATTCTCCCGAGTTTTAGTTTTCAAATTGTTTTCGTATTTTTGGAAAAATTGTCTTAATATATCATCATCGATTAAATTATTGTTATGATATTTGGAAATGATATCAAATCTATATTTCTCCAATAATAAATATTCATAACACACTTTGGTTATGGTTTCGATTAATAATTTGTATCGTAATTGAGAATTATCTTCACTCAACATTGAATCACTAAATCTATCTTTCTTCAAGGTGAAAATATCATCGGCAACACTTTCGAAAACGTGCTTTATATCATAAATTTTCTTCTCAATGTCGGAGAAATCTTTGGTATCAAGATCTTTTGGGATGCTAATAATGTAACGAACAAAATTGATAAAATTACATTGAACCAATTCTTCATGGTTATGCAACTCTTGATTATTCGCGGTATTCTTGATGATTTGTCGAAGGACGGCTCGTGTTGGTCCATATAAATGGTATGCTAGCACACTATCTGCCATGGTTAGGCTATATGTACTTGATGAATTTGATGGAAGTCCCTTTCTGGTATAATCTCTGGCATTTTTTTGTTTGGAAATGAATTTTAATAACAAATGGTATCTGATATTGGAGATATTGATGGCATCACCACTATGATATTCACTTAATAAATCAAGGAAACTATTATAACGGAATATTTGATATTGTGGAGCAAAAAAACTACGTTCCATTGATTGTTTCGTATTATAGACACTCAAATCAATAATGGCTTTAAATGGCTGGAAAGAATTGGTTGGAAGAGGCGGAGGTGTTGCTTTCGTGGAATATTCTGGGAAATAAGAATCTTCAACTTTACTAACAAATGACCCAGGTGATCCGGCTGCCCCTGGCAGGGAGGTGATACTACCTTTCCGTTTACCCAAACTTGAAGATCCAAGGAATGATAATTTCCTAAATTTAGGGTTACCAGCGCCATCTTTTTGTGACCATGGACTTGAAGTCTGTGAATTCAGACTTAGATTTGAAGAAACAGACATATTTCTATGGAATACTTGATTTTGAGGGTAATAATGAGGTGAATGAATTGATGGTACTGAACCGTTGGAAATCATAGATCCCGATCGTGGACGTCCTGGTGGTGGTGATTTGGAAAATCGATTATTGACTCCTTGAGTTGACGGACTTTTGGCTGTATTTGATCGTAAAGCTTCTCCATATTTAGATGCAATTATTGAAGCTTCTTTGTTGATTTCTATATTTGCATCATTGGTGATTGTTTGTTCAGTTGGGAGATTTTGAGCAGATTCGTCGAAAGTTGGTTTTTGGGAAAGTTGATGGGCCACAAGATTAAAAGAATCCATAGTTTTCTTTGTAAATTCTGGGAAATCTGGTTTAGATGACACATTAGGTTTGTTTAATTCTGTTGTAGATTCTTGAATTGATGGTTCTCTCAATTGAGTAATTGTTTTTAAACCATTTTGATTAGTAGAGGAAGATCTAGAATTGGATGGATGAGTTGTAATTTTAGTCATGGAAGAAGCATTAGTCATAATAGATTTGTTATCATTACCATCATCATCATCTTGACTTGATTTAGAACCAGTTGAACTTCGTTTGCTACCAGAACCATGTTTTTTCTTTTTTCTATGTTTTTCCTTTTCTTTTTGTTGTTGTTCTAATTTTTGTTTTGTTTGATAAGATATTGCTGGTACAACAAAATAACTCATATTGATTTATTTTTGAAGGGATGTATAATGGAGATTGTGGGTTTTTTTATTTAAAAAAAAAAATTAATTGGGGGAAAAGTAGTAATTTATTTATTTATTTTCTTTCGTTTCTTTTTTTTTTTTTTTTTTTTTTAATAATTTGGAAAAATAAAAAAATAAAAAAAACGTCAAATGGGAGAGAAAATTATTTATGTAGAGTTAAACTATAAGGAGTAAAGACAGAGAGGGGGGGATATATTTCCTTTCTAAAATGGCTAAAAATCTTAAATCCAGATAAAAATTTGATTTACATGATTAATGATTGATTACAGTAAATTAAGTATCTCTAAATCGTATCTATACTATGATCAGAAGTACGTTTATGTAACGGAAGAAGAAAGAACGTTTTTTTTCTTTTTCAAACTGTGATTTCATTTAAAGTGTGTAACTTAATATTTTTTATTTTCTTCGATTTAGACTAAAACAAAAACCTGATTAAATTAATAAATAATAAATACTTCAATTTCAATTCAACAATAAAGAACCCGCATGATTTTAAACAAGAAATAGGTACATTACAATTCAATTACATTAACTAATTATAGTTTTGTACATTTTGATGTAATGCATCTCATTCAATAATCC
Source organism: Candida maltosa (assembly GCA_030582995.1). NCBI lineage: Eukaryota > Fungi > Ascomycota > Pichiomycetes > Serinales > Debaryomycetaceae > Candida > Candida maltosa. The sequence continues at coordinate 13,673 of JAKTXQ010000237.1, forward strand.
TTTCATCTTTTGTGTATTTGCGGATCTCATAGTTCTTTGGTCCCCATTAAAAACACCTTATTGTTTTATCAATATTCACCGTTTTATTTCTACCTGTTAAATCACTAAAATGACTAAATTAGAAAGGGATGAACTGTTTTGTTCCCCCCAAGAAAGAACTGTGTGGGGCAGATATGCATGAAAAAAAAAATAAGAAGAGTAAATTTGTATATCGTTGTGATGCTAAAAAAACTAGGAAATGATAAACTGTTTTTTTTTATATAGTTGATCTTGGGTAGCTTGATCTGTTGTTATTCTCTATACGTAGATATGAAACATTCATCTAAATAGGTTGATTATAACATTGCATATGTCTCCGTGAGAAACAATTAGCATCTTCAATTTTCAACAATTCAAACATTTGTCCGAGTTGGTTTGGCACTATGGCCGAGTTGGTCTAAGGCGGTAGACTCAAGCTTAACACAGCTTCGCGGTACTAATCCTACGGCGAGTATTCTACTATCGTAAGATGCAGGAGTTCGAATCTCCTTGGTGTCATTATTTTTTTTCTGCTCTTTTTTTGCCTGACCATAAAAAAAGCAAGTGGAGAGTCAACCATTGTTCCAAAAAAAAAAACAATTAACATACGATTATTGTTTTATCAGTGAACGAGTGTTGGTTATCAACATACTCAAGAGGATGGTTTACAACTTCAAACCTTAGTGCCAATCAAAATAAAGTTTATCAACAGTTTAAATTTTTTTTTTTACTAGAAAATTGCTGCGAAAAAAAGTAAACAAATGTAAAGTTGAGTATTTTACTCATAAAATTTCCAAGGACAAACCATTTTGCATCACAATTGTTGTTTGGTCGTTTCTTTTTTTTTTTTTTCATCGTTTACCACAAACTGTGATCTACAAATCTCATCCCTTGATTTTCTGTATTTAAATAAATGGGAAAAAATCCAAACATGGGATAAAAAAAAAAAATATCCACAACAACAAAAAAAGAAAAATTTATTAAAAATACAAAAACGGAAAAACGGTTCAGCAGGAA
>JAKTXQ010000238.1:0-15092 GCA_030582995.1 Candida maltosa
CGTGATTCAGTTGTATTTATAGCTATTGGATTATTTGGTTGTTGTGGAGCTAAATGTGGTGGATCGGAAAGATATGTTGTTAAAGCAACAAGAATGGAGGTTCTTACTTCTGGGATTGGGTCATCAATTAAAGTGAGCAATTTGTTTATGTAACCATTTTTATAAATCATCCATTTCCCATCAGGATATCTGTTCCATAACTGTGATAACAATAATCCACACCATTGTCTAAGTAATGGATTATCACTGGTTTGAATAAACTTTATACAATTTGTTATAATTTCAGTTGAGTAACATACTCTTTGACCATTTTTAAAATCTTTAATAAATAACGTCAAAATGAATGCACTCATAGCTTTATGATCATCATTAATAAGCATAGCACTGCTTGCTGAACCATTTCCCGGTATGGCTCCATTACCCATTGCACTACCGTTTTGATTACCTGGGTTGGAGTTCATTATCTGGTAAAAATAACTATACCCTTTATCTTTACAAAGTTCTTGTTGAGTTCCTTTGTAATCAACGGCCATAATTCTCGCCCAAATAAATATTAAAACTGGTTTCAATTCTTGCGCAGGACTTTGTAATAATCTCAACACGTAAGGGAATATGCCAATTGATAATGACAAGTACACTGCCCATGGACCAAGATCTAAAAACTGAGATAACAAAATCAATGCTCTTAGTCTATGCACTTGTGATAACAATACTTGTAAAACAATTGGTAACTGTTCAGGAGGTTCTTTTGTAGAAGGACCAGCATACTTTAACCAAATGTCAAATGCCGTCAACTGTTGTTCAAAAAAAGTAGTATACTGATAATTACCTAAATTTTGAGGAATGGCAGGTGTAGTAGCAGCGGTAGAACTAGCACTAGCACTAGCACCACCAGAAGCAACTGGAGTACTACTACTGGTTGTTCCATTTGTAGCTGACCCGTTAGCTTGATGAGGTACCAAACTACCATTTTCATTTTTAGCTGTACCATTTTGAAACAAAGGCATTGCTAACGGTAAATTACTAGCATTTTCCTCTTGAGAAGTTTTCAATAATTTGGAAAGCACTTGATCGATGGCCAAATCCCATGAATCCCATATTGGATGAAATCTAACTGCATCAGGTAAAGGAGGATCACTTATTGGGTTACAATTTAAATGTGGCATGATTCTTTTCGCCAAAAGGAAATTTCTAAATAGTGCTGCCACCATTAAATCTTGTCTGAATAATCGTTTAAAAATTGGTCTTGATAATAATGTCCAGGCAATGGTATCCGTGATTGCAGTAAAAATCCAATTCAACTCTCCTAATGGTGTTCTTCGATCATTTAGATTACCCGGGATAACAACATTACCTATGGAATTTCTTGGTAAAGAATCATAGTAACCTTTTTTTAGTGAACTTTGAATAATAAACCACCGTATACTTATATCAATAGGACTTGTCAAACAACATGTAAACAAATCAGCTGGTAAATCGGGACTCATAGGTAATAGTTCATTACTTTTGCATGCGGCAAGTTGGATACAATCCAAATACGCTGAAGTAGGCGAAGGGGCACTTTGATCATGGTTCCCCTCATTATCGTCATCAATACGTTTTTGAACAAATTTCTTAAAATTGTGAACTATGTTACCGGCACTATTACAATCATAAACGAATATCACTGGTGCCCCTAACCATGTCTGAAGATCATATAAAGATATTGGGATGTATTGGGTGTAATTTCTGTTGAAGACCCAAATTTCCCCACTTGCTGTGGGTTTAGGAACCCCGTGACCATTATAATGGAACAATATTCTTTCATCTTTCGCATTTCTTCTTTGGGTATTACAGAAGCGTTTCACATCTTCAACACAAGGATCCAAAGATTGTCTATACCTTGTCTTGGAAGATATATTTTCATATTGGGATTGTAAATTTTTCCCAATATTTTCAATTGCTTTCTTGGTATCATTAAACGTAGAAGGATCACACCAAGATTCAAATCTTGCACATGGTGAAGGTCTCATTACGTCTGGTGGAGCAACACCTAAATTTAGACATAATACCAAAATGGCATTAATGGTTTTTTGACGTTCCTTCATAACTTTCCAGTCAGATATTGGTTGATAGTTTTTATAATATTTCCGTGATTGTTTCATTTCTTCAGTAATTGGATTACCGTTTGTATTTTGTCGTTTGTCATCAAAATAGATGTAAAAAGTATTGGCTAATGTGCTTAAGAATTTTTCAGAATTGTAATCAACCTCGAATCCATGTCTCATTTTATCGTTTAATGGTTTTGTTGGTGGCCGCCTTGAAACATTGGTGTATAGTTGTTGATTTGAAGACATGTTAATTTATGGTGTATAATAATAATAAAAAATTTAATGTGTTGTAATATAAATCTAGTCTGGTTGCTTTGATTGATTTCTTAGCGGGCGACTGTTGTAATAGATGATTTCCAACAAAGGGACAAATTGGAAAGAAACGACCAAACAATTTTTTTTTTCAAGAGAAACAAACAAAAAAAATAATAACTACTGCATATAACTTCAGTCACGTGAAACTCTTATCAAAAACGTTAATTAATATAACATAGTTATAGGATAGAGTGGGATATATGGAACAGTTCAGTTAGTTTTCAAATAATAATCATTTCCAGATTTTCTAGTTACTATGGACACCAAAAAAATGAAGGAATTTGATAAAGGGTAGCAGAGATGGATCGATTAATTTCTGATCTTAGCCTAAACAAAGAATTTTTTTTCTTATCAGCTCTTAAAAAAAAATTGTTTATCAATAAAGAATGACATACTTGAAAGTGATAGTTTGTTTGTCACTGAAGTTAAAAATGTTGATTATGACAGGTAGAAATATGTTGTAGTTGATTTTAACCATTGTTGGTAGTGTTTATATATTTTTCCAGGTCGAATCAATAATATCAGTACCTCTAGCTTATTCCTTCCCCTCCAAAAAAAAAAAGATAACGATAAAAATAAAAAAACGGAGACCGGATTTACTTAAAACAAAAACAAAGAAAAATAAATAATGTATCCTCTTAGTTACCCACACTTTTTTTTTTCCCTCTTATACACTGAATCACAAATACTATTAAAGAAAAAAAGGATTCCTCTTTTTTTTTTTGCCTTCATTAAACTTTCTTCTTCTTTTACTTCACTTTTTTTTTTTGATTCTTTATTCCTTCTAATTCTTTTGTTATCAATTACATATCAATTGCAACCCTTCTTCTTTTCTTATTATTTTTTTTAAAAAAAGATCTCCCTTTTGATTATATGCCCCTCATTCCAATATTGATTTCACTGCCTCAAGATACTTCATTCAAGTGTTATACAATGTTTAACTCGACTTCCGGTGAACGTGTAATTGCTTTTGAAAATGGTCAAACTATTGAAATTAAGAGATCTTCCCTTAAACAACAAGACCGAATTGCTAAGTTAACTAATTTCTATTTCAGAAATAATCATTTATCTAAACAACATGCTAAAATTAGATATGATGAATCAACTGGGTTTCATGTCACGGATACTCATTCAACTTTTGGTACCATTGTAAACAATGATCAAGTTTTAATCCCTGGTGTTGAATTTACTTTGAAGAATGAAGATAATCTCGGATTTATTATGTCGAAACCTTCGCTGCAAATTACTAAAGTGTTTCAGTCGTTTCAAAATGACGAAGAGTTAAACTTTATACCAATTAAGGAATTTGGAAACCCTCAAATTAGTTTGAATTTTAAAGTTGAAATTAATGGTTCTGTTTTAAAATTGATACCACTTGATTCAAACACCAATAACACCATGACCAAAGCATTGACTGATGATGGTAAATTATTATCTGATGCAAAGTCTTCATTCAGCGAGGACGATGAAGAAGATGATAATGATGAAGTTGAAGATGACAGTTTTACTGCTAACGGGTTTACTGGATTGTCGATTGAAGATACTGGGAAGACTTCTCATTCAGATCAAGATGATGATGTCATCGAAGGTCCAGTCTGCTTTAGTGAACCAGAACATGAAGTTAAATTGGATGAAAAAGAAGATACTGAAATTCAAGTTCCACAAACTGCTCCATCGCTGGATAAGGAAGAAGATTCATTTGGAGATAATGTTATTATTTATACCAACGAAGTGGAAATTTTGACTGATGAAGATGAGATAGATGACGAAGTAGAAGAAGAAAAGTTAAGAGATGAAGAAGTTCAAGTAAAGAGTAATGACACATTTATTGACAACAATGAAGAAAGCTCAGATGAAGCTCCAAGCGAATCTGAAATTATATACGACGTTGAAACAGAGACAGAAGAAAAACCATATGTTCCAATTTTAAAGCGATTTGGTATTATTATCAACAAACAAGAACCAGTTGAAGACGATAATGAGGGTTTCGTAATTGAAAATGCAAACGATGAAGAGTTGGATGATATTTGTCCATGTGATTATGGATGTGAGGAATGTGAAGGATCATCCGATCTTTATGAAGAAGACGATTACGACCGTTTTTATGAAGACGATTATGATGACAAAGATTCGGACTATTGCAAGGAAGATGGTAGTTGTTATTGCCGTGAACATCGAAGACTTTTGGCTCAAGACGGTATTTACCCTGATTATTACAAAGAAGAGACAATCAGTGACTGGGATGTTGAAGAAGACGACGACGAAGAAGAAGAAGATGATGAGGAAGAAGAACAATTCAATGAAGATTCCCATGATTCTAACGAAACTATTGTATTTGACGATGAGAATATTATGACTTCGTATAATGATGGTGTGATAAGCGTCATCAAAATCTCACCTTCCAAAAAGAGATCATTTGATGAATTTGTCGATGATACTACTTTAGATGACGATACTTTTGACTCGGACTCTATTGAACCACCAAGAAAGAAGATTGCAACATCGAAATCCAAATGGAAGACCATAAGTAAAGAAATTGGTAAAGGTATTTTCTATATCTTGGCCACTATTACAGCTCTTGGTATTTATGGTAGCACCATCACTGCCGACGAAGATTAAGTCAGTTTTAGTATTATGATTATGAGAATATTTAAAGTGTTTTTAATTTATGTGGGAGGGAATTCCAATCGGTTATATTTGTTGATGTTGGTTTCTTTTAGTTCTATTTTTTTATTTACTATTTTTTGATATCTGGTTTGATTTACTACTGTTTTATGTATCTTTGACACAAGTTGTGTACATTATTTTTTTGTTGTTTCAATAAATGCTTTTTATATTTCTCTCTAATTTTACAAATGACTATTGATGAACAATATTAAGAATACAAATAAAAAAAATATAAATACTGTGACAAAATCTTCTGAACTTTTCTCAATTAGAGCATCTTACTATTGATTAGGAATGGAATTCTTCTTTTTGTATGTCCTCTTTTTCTTTGGCTCGTTTGCTTGATCACCTTGACCAACAGGCAAAGCTTGATTCAAGCTCTGATTTTGAGAATTCTGTCGAAGATTATTGTTCTGATTATTTCCCATACCCAAACCCATTTGCTGTTGTTGTTGTTGCTGCTGTTGTTGTTGTTGTTGTTGTTGTTGTTGCTGTAATCTTCTTTTCTGGTGAATCATCTGTAACTGTTTTATTTTCTGGAAATAAAGTGGGAATCGTTGGAACAATTGCAGTTGCAAATTCTTAGCTTGCTGCAATGCTTGTTGTTTTTGCTGTGGGGTTAATTGTTGACCAGTTGGTGCTACTCCTGATTGTCCCATCATTGCCAATGTAGTCATCTTTTGTTGGATTTGTTTGTAGATTCTTTGATCTTCTGGAGTTAATGTGGTCTGGAAAATTTGTTGCTGTTGTTGTTGCTGGAGTGTCATTTGAGGATTTGCTTGTTGTGTCGGTTGTGATTGTTGCTGCTGTTGCGGTGGCGCTGCCTGTGATTGTTGCGGTGGTTGTTGTGGTTGCTGTTGTTGTTGTGATCCGCCAACTTGTAAGTTTGGTGTTCCCATAGACTGTGGTACGGTTTGTTGATTTTGTATTTGCGGTTGTGGTGATTGACTCATACTTTGATTGTTCATTACTGGTGTACCATTTAACGACAGCATACTGTTGTACTGAGGTGATCCTTGCATTATATTATGATTTTGATTTTGATTTTGAATAGGTACTTGAGTTTGTGCTTGAGCTTGAGCTTGTGCTTGTGCTTGTGCTTTTGCCTGTGCTTGCGCTTTTGCCTGTGCTTGTGCTTGTGCTTGAGCTTTGGCTTGCAATTGTTTCTTAGTCTCTTTCTTAGGTTTCTTTGGAGGTGGTTGATTCTGCGTGGCAGGAGATGCTCTCTTTGTCTGTTCAGAAAGTGCCGGAGAATTCATAGCACTTGGTTGTGCCAATGGCTGTACAGGTTGCGCCTGTTCGCTTTGTATAGCATTTGCTTGTGCTTGAATCTTGGCTTCTTGTTGTATCTTCTCAGCTTCTCTCTTTTTCCTAATTTCTTCAATCAATCTCAATCTCATAAATTGACCTGGTGCTCGCACTGGATTCTGAGGCATCGACGGAGCAGGTGCCGGAGCAGGAGTTGGAGCAGATGTACTGGCAGCTGTGGAATTAGCTTTATCACCTTTCTTGCTCTTGCCTTCGCCATTAGAAGTAGCTTCAACACTTGCTTGTTTGGTAGATTGTGCACCAGACGTCGAACTAGCAGAGGTAGTAGGTAAACTTGACGAGTTAACAACGACGAGTTTCTTTTCTTGTGATTCATCTGGACGCCTACTTTTGTTTGACAAAAGTAACATAATTTCCTCGTATTCTGATGATTTATGCAAGACCATTTCATCTTGATGGATCTTACGTGGCACATGCTCGACTGCTTCTCTATGCACAAACTCAACCTCTTCTTCTTCTTCTTCTTCATGATCTTCAACGACAGTTGATTCGGGTTCCGGTTTCAAATGTTCATAATTATAAGGATTCAACGGCACATCCAAATTTAATTTCCTATTGGTAACTGTTAAAATTTCCGATTCCATTTGAAGTGATAAATAATCTGTAAATCTATGAAGAGCCGAATCGGTATGATAAAGCAAATCATAGTAAATGGAAATTGGAGTTGGTCTCAATAATGTTCTGTAAGTTTTAGGTTTTGACACAATCGTAGGTTGTTTAGCTTCCTGTTGATCTTTATTATTTGCCATATTCGCCCTGTTGGGTAACGCAGCTGTTTTAACCATATTTCTATGATCATAAACTTGCAAAATCAAGCACCCATCATAAGGTTTAATGGCGAAATCTTTGATTAATTCACACATCTCCACGGGGATTTCCTCTTTTAAAACATGATGCATAAACTCTTTAATCATCGGGGAGTTTTTAGGAATAATTTGTGAATCTTGAGAATTGTTAAACCTATAGTGGGTTTCGAAAATATGTAAGCTTAGAGATGCCGGATATTTCGAGTATTTCTTCAAGATTTCTTCTGTGGTGGAAGCAAAATGATGGTTTTGTAATGCTGCTTTATGCTTTAATTGCTGTTGTTGCTGTAGTTGATGTTGTCGGATCAAATTTTGTTTAGCCTCTTGAGCTTGTGCTGGAGTAAGATTCTGGGGAGTCGAGCCATTGTTTGTGGCAACTGAACCATTAGCTGCCTCCGATTTAATCATTATCGTAGGAAACTGAGGATAAAATATACAAAGGTTGAAGTGGGGTGGGAGTTTACACTTTCTCTTTAATAACTAATGAAAAAAATACCGAGGGAACAATAAACAAAGGAATACACTCGGAGAATCTTTATTATTTTGACAATTTATGATACTTGTGATATGATCTCAAACAATATAACAAGTTTGATGAGATTGGTGGATTGATTGGGGGTGATGGAAGCTGATAATAGAGGCTTGATAGGTGTGATAAATGTTTTCCTTTTTTAGTTCTTTTTTTTTTTTTTTTTTCAAAAGAGTTTACAACAACAACCAAAACTGAGAACTTTTGCGAACAAAATGTTTTCTACACTTCAGTCATATGAATAGTTACTTACCTGTGTATGTATTATTCCACATTAGTGTCACTACTAAGACAAAACTCTATAGACTTGAATAACTTCATTCGATCGTTTTCATTGAAAACCCATAAACCGTATATGTCTCCTAAAAGGTTTCTGATAATGATTAAATTATCATTCAACTCAACATCCATTTCCAGCACTGAAGAATTGTCCAACCCATCTGGGAAAAAATGACTACTAATCTTATTTGGTAATAAACCTAATGAAAAACATTCTGGGTTATTTCTATTCAAAAGTATGAGTCCGTAGCAGAAAAGATCTTGTAAATCTTGGTAAGTTGGTGGAGTCGACTTTTTTTCAGGTATTTTGAAATCTCTTATATATAGAGCCAATGTTCCTTGGAAATCTGATTTAACCCATTCTTCAGTCTCGTCATTGAACTTGTATAACACGGAATGGGAAGTATTACATAGCAATTGCTTGATAGCTGGATCGTATCTTCCAATGACATTGAAATTCAACGTATTTGTATATAAATTGAGTGCTTCATCTCGAGTTATCTGTTCTTCTTTGATAGCAGTTTGGTTTTTCACTTTAGTTCCCATATTTGAAGTGTTTGGTATAGACTAGTATGAATTTAAAAAATTTTTTGTTCACTCTTTTTTTTTTCCTTTTCTTCAAAATAGATTTTTTTTCTTCTTCCTTAAAAGTACAAAAACTTTATCTGAAAATAGTAATTAACATGAAATCTGATTTTTCCATCACGTTTTGAATTCGGTTGTAGTGATATATGTAAGGGGAGAGTGGAGAAGAAGAACTACAAGAAATCGAAGTGGAGACCATACTATTTAAAATATTACGGATCAATTAGGGATCCCATCCATTGTTGCTGGAGATAGCAACTCGTGGGGGGTTTTCTCTCACAGATTTTGATTAAGAAATTATTTTTTTTCTTTCGATTTCTTCCGTTTTTCCTTCGGACGGTTTTCCCCGTTAATTATGAAAAAAACAAAAAATGATGCACATTTCATATATTTTGATTTTACTGCCACATTTTTTTTCTCCTAATTTTTCTCTTCTTTTTATTCTTCTTCTTCATCATTGCTCTTGTTTATTCAACATGTTTTCATTAGCTAAATCATTTCCAAAAGTTCAATTGACTCAATCTATTAGAAACTCTTTGAGAACTTATGTGGCTGTCGGTGATAAGATTCCATCCACTACTGTTTTTGAAGGAGCTCCAAATAATGAAGTTAATCTTGCAGATGAAACCGCCAGTGGTAAATCTATCATCATTGGTGTCCCAGGTGCATTCCTGACTGCTTGTCTGGCAACTCATGTTCCTGCTTACATCAGAAGAATTAGAGCTTTCAATGATAAAAACTTCCACAAGTTATTTATTGTCAGTGTAAATGATGCTTTTGTTACCAAAGCATGGGGTGATCAATTGTTGGACTCAGTTGCTGGTGAACAAATTAGATTCATTGCTGATCCAAAAGGTGATTTCACTAAAGAACTCGATTTGTTATTTGATGCATCTAAATTTTTCGGTAACGAAAGATCTAAAAGATATGCTTTGATTGTTGAAGATGGACAAGTTGTTAAAACTTTTGTCGAACCAGATAACACCTCTGTCAATGTTTCATCTGCTGAAAATGTTTTAGAAGAAGCTTAAATAAGTTGCAATTGTTTTTATTTCAAGAATCTTGATTGAAAAGATTTGGTTGTAAAATTAATAATAATACATATTCATATCGGGAACTAAAAAAAAAAATAAACTATGTAAGAAAAAAATAGAAAAAAAAATTTTATATGCATCTACACAATTTTTCATTCTTTGAAAATGTTACGTCAAAGACTATCGAGACTTTCCTTATTAGGTCTACCTCGTTTGGTACCTGTTAGATTCAACACAACAACATCAGCTCCACAGTTTTCCGAACAAGAAATTGAAAATTCCAAAAAATGGTTGGAAACATTCACATATTCACAGATCCCAACACATGTTTTCGACATTGCATTCAGTAGAGCATCAGGTCCAGGGGGACAAAAAGTGAATAAAACGTCTTCGAAAGCTACCGTATCATTGGAACCAGGTTTATGGATGTCGTCACAAATTTGTTATTGGATTCCAAAACCAGTACAAGCACAGTTAAAGTCTAAAGGAATAAGATATGTAACGAAACATGGAGGTTTATTAATCCAATCAGATACAAGTCGTAACAGAGACGAGAATGTTGAATTATGTTTTAAGCGATTGTTAGAGGAAATCAAATCGAAAGTTTACTTTGCTAGTGAAACAAGTGAAGAAGATAAAGAAAAATGGGCACAGTTGGAAGAAGATTTTAAAGAACGCAAGAAATTCCATAAGAAGAAACAGTCGGATAAGAAAAAGAATCGATCAATGAAACTTAGTTTGTAGGTTTCCATAGAATTTGTAAATAGACAACCAACTCGCAAACAAAAAAAAAACAATTGTTGAAAAAAAAAAAACTAAAAAAATTGTCTCTAGTAATATTTTTCATTCTTTGTTTTTTATTACACCTATTGAAAGAATAATGGCAGTGAATGAACCTGTTACCGGGACTATCCAATCGGTGATTAAAGTTATACGAACGACAATCGATGACCAATTGAAAAATTCTACTGGAGATTTATTAAAACACGTTTCAGATGATTCTAAATTTACAGATGGATGCCAACGACTTCAAGATACCATCGATAAATCCAATTTGGACTTCAAAATCACTATCGATGAGACTTCATTAACAGATGAATTGAAAACAGAGACCGATGCTTATAATGACAAGATCGATAATAAACTAAACGAATTTATAGTTTCGTCAGCATTCAAAACATTCATCCAGTCAAAAATGGAAAACTTTGATAATAAAACTACCGATGCTGAAATATTCAATTCCATTGCTTTGATTCTAGATTTTGAAATATCCTTAGTTATAAACGTTGATTCAACTTTGAAATTTGTTTTTTATGAAAGTATAGACCAGATAACAAAACAATTATTTAGCATTTCCACCCGTGCTATTGAAAATTTTTGGAATTATTTGGAATCAAGACTTCAATTAATTAAAGAAAAAGTATACCTGAAAACCCCATCTGAAAGAATGACATTATTAGAAACATTCAATTATTTAACTGATAAATTGATCATTAAAAACGAAGATGGGAAAAGAGACACATACAAACAAGATAGTTTCAATGATGTTTTCCATTCGAGGGTGAGATTCTTCTTAACCAATATTTTGGAGTTTGAAGATATGACTGGTTTAAACAAATACTTTCTTGTGTCGAACACCACAACACCTAGCTTTCAAGTAAATGATCGTTATTTGGCAGATGTTATTGAAATCCAGAAACTATTGAAAAATCCATTATACTATTTGAAAAGAGAAAATCACAAGCAATTAGCACAGATGTCGGAAAAGATTTCCCTGGTCCTCAAAGAGCTTATTAAAGAAGAAGAAAAATTCCGAACTAGTTTCCCTCTTAGTGATTTTTTTCTCATCTTACCGCCAAAGTCTAAAGATGAACAAGTGTATTTGAAAGAGAAGTATTCCAAATTGATTTATGTTCCAGAAACTTACTTTGCATCTTTATTTAAAGGAAAAGATAGAAAATTGGAAGCTGAAGATTATGAAACCATGGATGCACTTTTCGGTCGCTCCACGGTTCGTATGCAACATTTATTGATGATTTATATTATTGCTCATTTATATTCAGAGTTATCAAATACATTCAAACGACAATTCCTATCCGTGATTCGTGCTCCGAATAACGTCAAGCATTTTGTCGACGAAACTGTTCCACCAGATATTCAGAAACGATTCATGAACATTAAAAGAGATTTATTCCCCCAAGTTAAACGATTCAACATTGAATTGGCATTCATAATGCAGCATATAGTGATATCTGAGAAACTCTGGTGGGGTTGGATTTTATACGGTAAGGATACCAAGACGGGGAAATCGTTATTTTTTGAGAAATTTGTTACCCAAGAAGATCTTGAACAAGTGGAATCTGATTTTAAAGGAATTTATCGATTCAAAGAAGGTAAATATTTCAATAATTATGTTACACCACAAGTAACCAGGAAAATGAAAACACCACGAGGATTAAATAGGTTGAGTGAAATGGAACAATTGTCAACTGATCAAGTTCAAAAACAAATTAATAATATCGAATTTGAAATAAATGATCTTGATGATGATGCTGATGTGAAAAATCAGCTTTCAGAAAAAAAATCATTGCTTACATGGAGATTATACAGAAAGGAAAGATCAGCAAATTGGTTAGAAGCTAGTCAAGATTTAAGAGAACAAATGTTATCTTGTCAAGAAGAAGTTCCTGGCTTGAATGAAGAAGAGGAAGAAGAAGATGTGAGTGATAGTGAAATGGATAACAATAACAATAACAATAACGACAAAGATGAAGAAATGGTTGATGAAAGTTACGACACAAAGAAAAGACCATTAGAAGAAGAAGACAAGGAAGAAGAAAATGGTGATAACAAGAAAGCCAAAATTGAATCTGAGTCAACAGAATTTGACGAAGAAAATGGAGAAATTGAAGAAGAAAATGGAGAAATTGAAGAAGAACTGAAGGAAGACAATATATCAGATCAAGTATCGGATCCTGAACAATTACCCGAAGAATCACTTTCCAACGAGAATTCTGAAGAAGCTAACAATAATCCACCTGAAGATATACCTAAAGAGATAGAGATCGACGATAATATTGACGAGGAAACTCAAGAACACGTGGAATCTCCTTCACTCCCCGATAATGAATAAATCTGCTTATAGATCGATTGAATACACGGTGGTGCAAAAGAAAAAAAAAATACGCTCCAGGATTTGCGTGTTGCTTATATGTAGTACGACGGCGCGACGCGCTACTCGCGTCAGTAAGAAAAAAAAATTAAATAAAGAAAAAATTTCAATGCCCTTACATAATACAAAAAAAAAAAGAAAAAGAAAAAGAAGACTTCATACAGAAACACCAAATACACTGAAAATTATATACTGTGAATTGATCCCTAGTTTCCATTTATAATCCAGATCAAACAACACTATTTTCCAAAAAAAAAAAAAAATGGCCCAAACACGTCAAAAATCACTTAAAGGAACGAAAATGCCACTGCTAACTAGAAAACGATCTAGTAGGAGGAGATCAACACCAAAGAAACTCCAAGAACTGCAGAACAAAAACACCAACAACACTAATAATAATATTTCTTCACAAGATAGTACAGTGGCGAGCCCGAAAGAGAGTTCCGTGTCATTGAATTCATCACCCATCAAGCCACGAGTGTATATAGATCGATCATCAAACAATTCTTCACCAATACGCGGTCCATCATTACTTTCATCTTCACCCACCAAAAAGCTGAAAAGCGTGGCGTTTTCCGACGATTTGATTTCAGATATTCCAAGTACCCCTGATCGAAGTCAATCTCAAAACAGATCGATTCTAAAAGCATGTGATGTGAACTTGTACACTGGTTTAGTGGATCCGAATAATACATCATTATGGGAGAAAGAGTCCGGGAAACGTTCGTATGGTCCTGGAAATAATAGCTTTTGGTTACAAGGTACCATTGTTCAATTATCTCCAAATTCCCCGGAACTAGCCAGCTTGATTGAAGGATGTGTGGCTGTTTTAAGCGATGAGTCTTTTGATAAGAGATTTGAAGTTTATGCCACATTAAATAATATCTACAAAACAAACACGAGTGCCAATGTGGTCAAATTGTTTACTACACTGCGAGGAGAACCAATCGAGAGACAAGTGACGCCTAGTCCGAAGAAAACCACCAGTAATAGTCAATCGAAAAAAGTACGAGGAGAAAATCTGTACGTAAGTCTTTTGGCAGCCCAGATTGTCGAGGATATTAAAGTTACAGAAGATGCATTATTTGAAAGAATGCAAGAAAAGGAAAACGAATCTCCTTCCAAGAATGATCCATTTCGTATCAGAGTTATAAACCAAGCTCTCAAACTAATGAGTTATTTCTTGTTGGACCAAGAATTGAATAAATATTTGACGGTGGAGTGTATCAGTTGGATCTACAATAGAGCATGCACAATGTTAACCCATCCAAAAGTTTCTAAAGTTATCGTGTCTTCCTATTTGGTGATTATGAAAGACTGTAAACTAGGTCCTAAGAAAAGAAAAGCATTATTTGACAATGTCGAATTAACTGAGAAAATGCTATTTAGTTTGATTAATATGAAACGATTTCCAAGTTCATCGTTAGTCTCAGAACAATTTATGTGTTTCAAAAATTTCGTACATATTTTCCCTAGCATCATGGCCAAAAATATAGCTCAATGGTTCGGGATGTTATTGTTAAACATTTGCGAAATTGGATCACCATTCTACTTAAAATGTTTTACTGTTGGAGTACATTGTTTGTTAGAAGTGACTAAAGCATTTTTGGATAATAGAAATGTGGCATTGTATGTGAAACAATTTTTATCTTCCCGTGTTCCTTCGGACATTAAATCAATGTCAAGTACGGATTCAATCGCTATTGATTCTCAATTATCGGACTCAGACGATTCAAAAGTGATAGATATTGTCGTTACTAAACTACAAGAGTTAATTAAAGATTCTCAGTTTAAAGCTGCGATGGACATTTGGGTAGCAATAACAGTATTGGTAGGTAATGGGAATTTCGCTTTTGAAAAATGGGAACATTTGAATAAATGGTTGCAAATAACGAAACTTTGCTTCAATTCCCAAAACCCTGAAGCACGAATTTTGGCGTTGAGTTGCTGGAAGGCGGTATGTTACAATTTATGCCGAAATGATCTAGATGCCATCAGAAAAATCTTGGATCCAATAATGAACCAAACCAATTTGAAAGATAAACTGACGTTGATTAATACTGCCATGAAACCAAAAGTTAAATTATTCACTTATCTTTTCAATAGTTTCAATGCTTCCGAAATGGACAAAGAAATTATTGATACTATGCATAACTTGTTTATTGCCATATTATATTCCACTGTCAACCCTATTGTCATAAAGCAACGTACTAAATATTTGCATGTGTTATGGGACAAGGTATTCCAATTAATTTTTGCCAATTTTTATTTCAAGAAAAATTCATC
>JAKTXQ010000239.1:327-15083 GCA_030582995.1 Candida maltosa
TGATCAATATAAAGCTACCGATATCATTGTTCCAAGTGCTGGTGAATTGAAATTGGTTTTCAAACCAAAAGATGGTGGTGAAATCGTTGAATACCCTGTTTATAACTTTGACGCTCCAGGTGTTGGTTTGGCTATGTACAACACTGATGCTTCCATCACTGATTTCGCTGAAAGTTCATTCCAATTGGCCATTGAACGTAAATTGAACTTGTTCTCATCTACCAAAAATACCATTTTGAAAAAATACGACGGTAGATTCAAAGACATTTTCGAAGGTTTATATGAATCCAAATACAAGGCTCAAATGGATGCTTTGGGAATCTGGTACGAACACAGATTGATCGATGATATGGTTGCCCAAATGTTGAAATCTAAAGGTGGTTACATCATTGCTATGAAAAACTACGATGGTGATGTTCAATCTGATATTGTTGCCCAAGGTTTCGGTTCATTGGGTTTGATGACCTCCGTTTTGGTTACTCCAGATGGAAAAGCTTTTGAAGCTGAAGCTGCCCATGGTACTGTCACCAGACACTACAGACAACATCAACAAGGCAAAGAAACCAGTACAAACTCCATTGCATCTATATATGCCTGGACCAGAGGTTTAATCCAAAGAGGTAAATTAGATGAAACTCCGGAAGTTGTCAAATTTGCCGAAGATTTGGAAACTGCTATTATTGAAACTGTTGCCAAAGATAACATCATGACCAAAGATTTAGCTTTGACTCAAGGTAAAACCGACAGATCTTCATATGTTACAACTGAAGAATTCATTGATGCTGTTGCTAACAGATTAAACAAGAACTTGGGTTATTAATTAAATGTGTATGTAGAGAATATAAGTCCGTTTTCCTGTATTTTTTGCTTTAGTTTTCTGATTGGTTCGGAGTTATTTGCTCGCATGAATTTTTTTTTTCATACGCACGCGTGTGCCGCAATCCAACGAATTTCTTTTTTTTTTTGGGTTTGTTCTTATTTTTTTTTTTCAATCCTCGTTCCCTCCAAAATTGCATCGTCGTTTAGATGGATTTGCACAATACCAAAAAAAAAAAAAATTTTCTTTCTTTTTCCTTCTATTATTTTTTTTTTGCCTATTTATCAAACTGCATTATCTGTGAAGAAAAATAAAATAAAATAAAAAAAAGTACCCTTTGATTCACTTTTTTTTCTTTCTTTCTTTCAACTAACATTAACCCAATGAATATGCTTGCTTCATCAGTTAGTAGTGTTTATCACGACTACTCATCATTTCACAATGCCACTACCTTTTCCGAAGTCTACGCAAACTTCAACCAATTAGACAACTTGAACATTATTGAGAAATTATGGGGGTCTTATTATTATTACATGGGTAATGATTTATTTGCTACGGGTTTATTATTTTTCTTGACCCATGAAATATTTTATTTCGGTAGATGTTTGCCATGGGCCATCATTGATCGTATTCCATATTTCAGAAAATGGAAAATCCAAGATGAAAAACTTCCTAGCGATAGGGAACAATGGGAATGTTTGAAAAGTGTCTTGACTTCCCATTTCTTAGTTGAAGCCTTCCCTATTTGGTTCTTCCACCCATTATGTCAAAAAATCGGGATCAGTTACCAAGTTCCATTCCCAAAAATCACCGACATGTTGATCCAATGGGCCGTTTTCTTTGTTTTGGAAGATGCTTGGCATTATTGGTTCCATAGAGGTTTACATTACGGGGTTTTCTATAAATACATCCATAAACAACATCACAGATACGCCGCTCCTTTCGGGTTAGCTGCAGAATATGCTCATCCTATTGAAGTTGCCTTGTTGGGATTAGGAACTGTCGGTATTCCAATTGCCTGGTGTCTTATTACTGGTAACTTGCATCTTTTCACAGTTTCCGTCTGGATCGTTTTAAGATTGTTCCAAGCTGTTGATTCTCATTCTGGATACGAATTCCCATGGTCATTACACCATTTCTTACCATTCTGGGCTGGTGCTGATCATCACGATGAACATCATCATTATTTCGTTGGTGGTTATTCTTCTTCTTTCAGATGGTGGGATTTCGTTTTGGACACCGAAGCTGGTCCAAAAGCTAAAGCCAAGAGAGAAGCTACAGCTCATGCTAAAGCTGAAAGAATACAAAAGAAAACTTTATAATAGAGAAAACGCTAATTTTTTTTTTGAAAGTAATTTGATTTTATACATATCTATCTATTCGACATATAATACATACATAATATTTATTCCTTTTCGAGCCATTCTTTATATTCGGTTCTTTTCTGTTTGATGCCAATGAAAGGAAGTCTACTATTATATTCTTCATAATCCGTAATCCCGACTTTCTCACTCAATTGAACCGCATCTTTCATCTCGATATATTTCAAATATTTGGAATCACTAGTAACGACTTCATTATTCACGGAATAGAATGGTTGGTTAGTGATGGATACAATTGACCCGATGACTAATAAGAAAATGCCGATGACTGATTCAATGATGATGTCTAATGGAGGGAGATGGTTCGTGGTGGCGTTGCTGTGGTGGTAATGGGTGGAGATTTTGTGGTATTCGAATGATGAGTATCCGGAATGGATTAAAAGTAGTGATCCTATCAAGTATAATAAGTATTGTTGTGATGTTGATGACATGGTTAATGGGATATAGTTGTATAGGATTTTTTTGTTTTTCGTTGGAATTTTTTTTCTTTCTGTCGACTGTTGGTTTGAATGGAGAGGAAAAATTGAGAGTGATTCGTGATACAAGATTACAAATGATAATTTTAAAAGGATTTTTACACTCGAATAGATACATAAATATTTAATCTTTTCAAATATCCTTCATATTCATACTCATTCCGTCTGAGGTTCAGAAAGAGAACACTATCGTCATCCCACGATATACCGAGCTTGTTACAAATTTTAATTGCATCTTCCAAGTTAATGAATTTCAAATATTTCGTATCAATTGCAACTACTTCATCGTTAATGTTCCACTATCAATAATCCTAAAAGAGTGACTTTATAAGCGTCCAAATTCGTAGTGACATCACTGTTGCTAACCAAATAAACTCTATAATCCCACTATAATCCTGTACTCCAGACCTCTTGCGATTGTCCACTATCGCAACATAAATGGCAGCACCAAACATACCAAACGCAAAAGTTCTTGCAACAGCTTCAAGTGCAGCATTGCCACAATCACTCCAAGGGATCTCATGATTGTTATATCTCTCTTGGCACTTCTCAACCGCAGTAACAATGGCATTACCTGGCCATGTAGAACAATATCCAAAAGCTCCCCATAATGTTAACCTTCCCCATCTGGTGGTAACAAGATTGGCGGCATTATAGTGTGGGAAGGGCTTTTTTATTACTCTGTGATAAGGTAGTTTTGCACCTCCAAAGTCATTACTAATTCTATTCCTTACTCCCCCCTCATTTTGAAAATTATCCAATGTGGCACTTGTAGCAAAGGAAATATAAATAAGTAATGTGCAAATCCATACCAGTAGTCTCATGTTAACTATTCTCATCAGCTATTACTATGAATAAGGTATAAAAGAAAAAGAGTTTTTAAAAAAAGTGTGGATTTCTTCAAGCAGACACAGATTTTTGCGCACCATGATGTAATACCAAAATTACTGTGTAACTTCCGCTTTGTCTACAAATCTCTATAATTTGTCGTCTATACCTTGCTTTGTTATAACAGCAGGATTATTCAATACAACTAATATCCCAAGAGAGTACTAAGAATTAAGAGGGCTAAGTCACAAGTAATTACTCCAAAAAAATATTAACCAATCATTAGCCGTTTCGGAAAAGCGTAAAAATATCCATCCAAATCGGACCACATTCTAAACCATTCAGGAAATCGATAAACTTTTGATCCCACGTTTCTCTTTATTCATATTAAGCTTATTTTATTTTATTTTATGCATGAAACTCAAAACCGTTGATGTTTAAGATATGATTATTATTTAATGTATTTTATTATTTTTTTTGACGGATTTATTGTTTAGATAAATCCCCCCACTGTCGGTCCAAACGGCGACAAACAAACAAACAGTCGATAGAGTTATGGGTTTAACTCTTTGAGGATGGATTGAAAACAATCCCTCGTGGGAACTCAATTGGTACATATTTTTTTATTTATTTATTATGCATTACATAAGTTGCTAATTAATTTAAATTATCGGTGAGTATGGAATTTTTTTTTTTGGATGCATTTTTGTGTATACAGCATTGCTGCTTTCATTTCATGGACCTGAATGAATTTTCTTGGAGGGATGTTTATTAAGATTAATATTTGAAATTTCTTGGGTTGACAGGTTGTCAAAAAATTAATTAGCGCTTTTTATGGAAAAATTTCGTTAATTAATTGCATGCGGGCAAAAGCATAATTTGCCCAAAAAAAAAAAAAAAAATAAAATAAAATAAGACGGGTAGTCAAATGTTCGTAATGCATAAATCAATAATTAAATAAATCAGAAAAAAAGGGGTTATTATCGGATAGATATAACACGTGGTTATTAATTATTTTTGAACAACCACTATTCACCAAACCCAATGCATAAAGAGCGGAATGAAAATTACTAATCCGATAATATTATAAATAACCATGCAATTCCCAATTGGTTTTTGATATTTTTTTTCTTTTTTTAAATCCATCATCAGCAAACTATAACAATAGCTCAACAATGGTTTCTGTTTCTAAATTAGTCAATTCCGGTTTAGTTTTAGCTGGTCAAAGTGTTTTCCAAGACGTTGCTACTCCACAACAAGCAAGAACTCAAGAATACAACATTATCAATTTCCTCGGTGGTAGTGCTCCATATTTACAAAGATCCGGGTTTGGTATTTCCACCGATATACCGGAAACTTGTGAAATTGAACAAGTTCAATTGTTCTCCAGACACGGTGAACGTTATCCAAGTACCAGTGTCGGAAAGAAATTGGAAGCCATTTACAAGAAGATCCAAAACTATAATGGTACTTTCAAAGGTGAATTGGCTTTCTTGAACGATGGGTACACTTATTTTGTTCCAGATAGTGAATTGTACGAAAAGGAAACTTCTCCAAAGAATTCTCAAAGTCTTTACGCTGGTACCACCAATGCTTTAAGACATGGTGCTGCTTTCAGAGCCAAATATGGTTCTTTATACAAAGTCAACTCGACTTTGCCAATTTTCTCCTCCAATTCCGGTAGATGTTACGAAACTTCCAGATACTTCGCTAGAGGTTTCTTGGGTGACGATTTTGAAGAAGGTAAGACTGTTAAATTCAGTATCATTTCCGAAGATGAAGATTCTGGTGTCAACTCTTTGACTCCAAGATACGGTTGTCCAAACTATAACTCCCTGGCCAATTCTGCCACCGTTAATGAATACAACACTACTTACTTGAAAGATATCGCTGATAGATTAGTTAAAGAAAACCCAGGATTTAACATCACTGCTTCTGAAATCAATTCATTTGTTGATTGGTGTGCTTACGAAACTAACGTTCGTGGTTCTTCTCAATTCTGTGATATCTTCACAAATGAAGAATTCGTCAAAGCTTCTTACGCTAATGATTTATCCAACTACTATTCCAACGGTCCAGGTAACAACTTTACCAAAGTTGTTGGTTCTACTTTATTGAATGCATCTTTAGCTTTATTGAAAGATGAAAGCAACTCCAACCAAATCTGGTTATCTTTCTCCCACGATACCGATTTGGAAATCTTCCATTCCGCTTTAGGTCTTGTTGAACCTACTGAAGATTTACCAACTGATTATATTCCATTCCCAAACCCATATGTTCATTCTTCAATCGTCCCTCAAGGTGCCAGAATTTATACTGAAAAATTGAGATGTGGTAATGATTCTTATGTCAGATACATTATCAATGATGCTGTTGTGCCAATTTCCAAATGTGCCACTGGTCCAGGTTTCTCATGTAAATTGGATGATTTCGAAGAGTACATTAATGAAAGAATTGCCGACATTAACTATGTTGAACAATGTAATGCCAATACTAGCTACCCTACTGAAGTCACTTTCTACTGGGATTACAAAAATACCACTTATGATGCACCAATTGGTAATTTTTAAAAAAAAGTTAAACTACTAAAAAAGTGATTCGTTGATTTTTTTTTTCAGTTCTTTTTTCGTTTAGAGTTTTATATATATATACGTTATTAATACCTTTTGATTAATTTTGTTTCAAATTTGTTGCAAAATAATGAAAATTCATTGTGGTTTTTTTTTGTTCACTTGGCGACCCATTTTGTGGAATCGGGAAATTAACGTAGCAGCTCATCTTCGGGGTTCATCCATCGTAGTGGTGACCTGCCGTATATTATCACGTCTTTAGTGATGACTGAATACTACAGATGAAGCTCATGGATGAACAATTGCACGTTTTTGGTAACGAAGTATTGCAGGAATGTTTCTTATTCGCATTCTTGTACATTCTACTGCAAATCAGAACGTTGACCTTGCACAAGATGAAACTGGGAAACAATACAAAACAGAGAATGAAATTCGGATGAATTGATATGAACTTTCATTAATGGTGTTGAAGTCAAAGTTGGAAAGGGTGTAAGGAAGAAATCTGTGACTAATGTAGTATTGATAATGTACAAAGCCTTATAAATAGAGCTAAAAATAGTTTAGACAAGTGGTTTGTTACTTTGTTGATGATAACTAAAAATTTTTTGTGAACATTGAACACAAAATATTTTTCTTTCTTTCTTTCTTCTTCACATTTACGATTTTGAGTAAAGAATTTTTGCACCCTGTTCAACATTCCATTAAAAGATAAAAAACACCGAGGAAATAAGAGAGAAAACGGGTCAAGAAAAAAAAAGATTAATGAATAACCTTTAATGTAACCACAAACCTTGTGTTTAAGAGTATAGTAATGATGTGACATTAATGCGGAAGATGGAAGTTTGACTAACTCCTTTGGTTTGGTTCCTATCTCCGTTCATTTGTTTTTTTTGTTTTTTGTTGATCGTTAAACTTCAGAATAGAATGAATAGGGGGGATGAACAATACGCAACAGGCGAAAATTTGCTGCGAAAACTACCAATAGTACTGTCTAAAAATGTAAATCGTTTCAGGCTGTGTCCAATGCATGTAATTTACATTTAGAGAACTGAAATGAAACGAACTTGAATGATGATGGCATCAGTGAATTTGATGGATAACAATCTCCACTTTTTAAATAACTCTACAATTTCAGTTCATTTGATATTGGAGGGGTTTATTAGAATGTTATTATGCACAGTTTAAATCAACAACAGCAACAACAGTGCTTTGATATTATCATAAAATTCTCTTTGTTTTGTCTTTCGATATCTTTTCTCTATGTTTCCCAACCACCCCTCCTCCTTGTTTTTCTCATTCGGGAAATTAGCAACATTAGAAATCACGAAAAAAATAAAATCAATGAATCAAACGATGATGATGGTTCTGAAATTCGGATAAATTACCCAAGACAGTTTAATGATAAACATTGGAACCTATCTCGTTACGATTTTTTTAACATCAACATCAAAGATATTTGGTTAGATAATATTATTCAAGAAAACACTTATATACGTATATTTCATTTCCCCTTGTTGTTGTAAGTTAATACTAGATTGATCTGATTTGGTCATTTTGTATTTTTTTTCTCTCTCTTCCTTATAAACAATAAGAACAATTATAATAATGATAATCAATCAACTATTATCTTTCTTCTGCTTCTACTTATTGAGTGTTCTCTTCTATTCATTTTGTCCTTCTTATTTTTTTTTTTTGTAATTTTAATTATGAACCGAAAATCCACTTCACAACGTCAATGAAATTATTTTACTCCTTTTTTTTTTTATTTATTTTTTTTTTAAATTCTTCGTTTTAAATTTTACACCTGCTTTTTGTTTTCACAACTTTGTAGTTTAAGTGATAATTGGATATGTTATTTAAGACGACCAGGTTAACACTTGACATATACATTTAGACGAGGAAACGTATTCCATAAACATCGTGAAACTGTTTTCTTTTTCTCTAAATCAAATATTAATTTAATATAAGAAGAAATCAAATAACCAAAATAAGATTAAACATAAACAGTTAAGTTACAAATTACACAAAGCAAACAATAGAAAAAGGAAAACAAAATAAATTACTTATTTTAGATTTTGTGTAATATAAACAAGAGGTGGTGTTTTTTTTTTTCGAGAAAACAAAAAGAAAAGTTTCAGAATTATTTTTATTCTAATATATAATGCATATATTATTTAATTATTTATAAACCTCTTTCATACTAATGTAAATTTATTGTTTTATTTTGTTCTAATTTGTTTTGTTGTTTAATTTTTTGTTTTTGTATTACTTTACAACAAAAAATCTCTAACCAAAACATTTCTCAAAAATACAAATTCATTTACTTTTTCTCTTCTTTCTTTTTCTTTTTCTTTTTTTTTTTTTTTTAAGAATTCTTTCTTTCTTTTTACTTTCTTGTTGTTGTTCATTATACCAATCTTCAATTATAAAGAAACATATTCATCATTACCAATAAGACTACTTATAGTCTTTATACCATCACCAACTCATCATTACCAAAACAAACAAACAAAACAACTACATTTCTCGAAAGAATTAAAACGTCAAACAGAGCCACGTCGTCTAAACAAAAAGTTCTGCCCAAAAAAAATTTTTTTTTTCATATTTGTATTTGATTTATACATAAGATTTCATAAATTGAAAGATACAAACTTACAAAAGGTTTATCCAAAAACATCACATTTGAAATTCTCCATATTAAGTTTTTTTTTCCCTGGTATTATCATCGTCTAAAGAAGAAGAACCAGAAAAAAAAAATTTCTTAGTATTATTTTAGTTTCAATATTAAAAGGAGTCTTTTTTTTTTCATAAACCGTTAAACTATACAATAGATTATTATATCACACCACCCTATCACCTTTTTTCATCTTTATTATTTTCCTCCACTCATTGAAGTAATTTTTATTTTTAACTGGCAAAAAGGTCCCTTTGTTTTTATTTGACACATTTTCAAAACCTCCTTTCAAATTAACGACTACATTTTTCGACTGCGATACGAAGAAAAAAAAAAACAATCACAACGCACATTATGTCCACAATTATACCAACTACAGAGTTAGATCTTAATAAATTAGATTATCAAAATAATTCATCAAATACAACAACGTCCAATCCAAATAGTACAACACCAAGAACAGTAGAAATACCTTCAATGACAATCCCTCCCATGCAATCTACTAGCTCATCTGCTTCACATGCAGCTATCGCGAAAAAAATCCATCGTGAAGTCAGATTTGGTGCTTATATCTTAGGCTCAACTTTAGGTGAAGGGGAATTTGGTAAAGTTAAACTTGGTTGGAGAAAAGATGGTAAACATCCTAGTCAAGTTGCCATAAAATTAATTAAACGATCATCAATAGTGAAAGATTCAGATTCTGAAGTTAAAATTCACCGTGAAATTAATTCATTAAAATTATTAAACCATCCAAATATTGTCAATCTCGTTGAAGTTATGAAAAGTGGGAAATATATCGGTATAGTTTTAGAATATGCATCCGGTGGAGAATTATTCGACTATATTTTACAACACAAATATTTAAAAGAAAATGTTGCCAAAAAAATATTTGCCCAATTGGTAAGTGGGGTTGATTATATGCATGCTAAAGGTTTAATTCATCGTGATTTAAAGTTGGAAAATTTATTATTGGATAAACATAGAAATGTCATCATTAGTGATTTCGGGTTTGTCAATTCATACAATAGAGATAAAAATGATTTAATGAAAACAAGTTGTGGATCTCCTTGTTACGCCGCTCCGGAACTAGTGTTGTCACAAACTGCCTATGAAGGTAGAAAAGTAGATATATGGTCACTAGGAGTGATATTATATGCTATGTTGGCAGGATATTTACCATTTGATGATGATCCAGAAAATGAAGATGGAGCTGATATCATAAAATTATACCATTACATTTGCAAAAGTCCATTAACTTTCCCAGAATATGTGTCTCCATTAGCTCGTGATTTGCTTAGGAAAATAATTGTATCTGATCCTAAGAAAAGAATAAGTATAGATGAAATAAGAAATCATCCATGGTTAAGTTCTTATGCCAACTTGTTATCAATTAGACAACCTGAATGGGACAAGATTCATAAAGAAAAACAACAACCTGCCATTATTGAACCACCACAACCAAACAAGAGATATTCTATGATTAATGAAAGAACTAGTTCATCGACTTTGATGTCACCCGCACCTAAGATTGCTCCTCATACTCCTCAGCCAATATCACCTGCTCATGGCAGATCTTATTCATCAACCAGTATTAGTTTGTTATATTCACCTCCATCTACTACCATGGCTAATGCTGTTGCCGTACCTCGACTTAATGATTCAACCGATACTTTATGCTTATCACAAACACCGTCTCCACAAAAACCAAGTTCAGTTTCACCAATCCGTGGTCATCAAAAATCTGCATCCATTTCCAACTCATATTCTTCAGCTAGTATTGCTTTGAAAGCAGTGGTGTTTGAAGAAAATAAACAACAATTACAACAGCAATACATCCCAAGATCCACCACCATATCCACAATAGTCGAAAGCCCAACCAAACCTGAAGAACCAACTTCAATTTTGTTAGCACCACAATCAAGAGATGCACCAAGATTACCTCATGCAACCAAGAAACCAAGACCAACTTCATACCATCCTTCTTCAATGACATCTTCTTTAATTCATACCACAAACAATCCAACCGATGTTCTTAAAATTCCAACTCCAACCAATTTCGGCATGTCTCAATATATTTCTGGTTCACCATCTAAATTATCCGGATCTCCAGATTCCGGAAGTCACAGCAAGAGCCCCGCATCCAAAGCTGCATCAAGAAGAAATTCCGTAGTTACTCATGTGCACGTTAATGGCGTGTTGAGTAAAGAGAATTTAATGCATACATCCCCAGATAATAAGCGTAACTCCGTTTTGAGTTATTTGGAAGATAAAATTGATACTTTGGAATTAACTGAAAGTCATTCACCAACTAAACTCAATTTTGAAGAAATTGTCGATGCTGCCATGGCTACACCAGAAATCAACCAAACTCCAGCTTTTGATTCCCTGACTTCACCAAGTGATATGGAAACTGTTGTCAAAAAGAAGGAGCCAGAAGTTGTTCAAGAGCAATCGAAAGAAACCATGCTTGATACCAATAAAGATAGTAATTTCCCAACAACACAAGAACCGGAAGGAGAAGAAGAAGTGGAAGAGATGATTGAATGTGAACCTATTGTTCCAGTTGAAGAATATATCAAGAAACCTGAAGAGTTGAAAGTTAAAGAAAGAGTTTCATCGTCATCGTCTACATCTACAACGCATTCCAAAAAGAAAGTTAAGGAAGAATCAATCAAGAAGCAAAAAGATAGTGAATCTAAACCAATTGAAAGAAGACACACAGTTGCTGCAAGAAGACAACACAATGATGAAAATAAGGAAAATAAAGAAGCCAAGAAACGTAATAGATTCAGTTTATTGTCTTTTTACAGTTCCTACAATTCTTCAAGCTCAAATGTTTCATTACCAGTTTCCAAGGAACCATCCAATCCACAAACTACCACCATCAAAGAAGCACCATCAGTCACTTCTAACAAAACAGCCACCACCAACAACAACACATCATCATCGACAACGACAAAAAAAGTATTGGAACCGTCTAATGATGCTAATATTATGAAAAAGGAACACAAGAGAATCGGATCTACATCATCTACATCAAAACGAAACTCAACTGCAGCTAAAGAAAGTAGTGCCGCTAGAAAAGTTATGGACTTCTTCAAAAGAAGAAGTATTAGGGTAGGTTAAACTAGAGTAGAAAATCCACCCTTGTTAATTGTTATGTTTGTTATTAGTTTTTTTTTCTTATCAAAGTTATGTAATTTATTTTTAGAGATTTTCATATTACATGTTAATGTTTAATTTATTTGTAAACAAACGTGACTAATGTTTATCTTTTTTTTTTTCCTTTGTATACTTAAATTGCTTTCATTATTTTATCAGTCTGTTATAAATAGCGGCAAAACGAGACACAAGGGAAAAAATTTTTTTATTTCATCAGAATTTCACATCCTTTATTTTTTTTTCATTTAGTTTTTCAAACTATGGAATCAGACGAAAATGACCCCGGACTAAAGTCGAAAAACATAGACCGTCCACCTGATGAAAATGAAAATGAAAACCAACCTCAACCCCAACTCCAAACTGAATCCGAAATTGAAGTTATTGCGTATACAGATGAATCCAACAACAATTTGAGATCTCATCCTGATGAATACGACAATGACCCAACAACTCCAGACGAATCAGAATCTGACTCAGACTCAGACTCCGAAGATATCCCTGATGAATCACTCGGAACAACAATCCTCCGCGAGATCCAAGAAGGAACATACATTTGTCTCGTCTGCACGGGAGAAATCGACCAACACTCCAAGATCTGGACCTGTATTGAATGTTTCCGAGTCTATGATCTCGACTGTATCCAAGACTGGGCCATCCGTGGTTCCTCGACGAACAAAACCAGTAAAGAATGGAGATGTCCGAGCTGTAACCATGCCACCAACAAAATCCCGAAGAAGTTTACTTGTTGGTGTGGGAAAATCACGAATCCGGATAAGAACCCCTTGATGCCGTTCAGTTGTGGTAATTCGTGTAATTACAAGTATAATGACTGTATTCATAACTGTTTGTCGATTTGCCATCCTGGGAAACATCCGATCTGTGGGGCAATGGGACCAATGATGAAGTGTAAATGTGGGAAAGAAACCCGTCAGTTGCCGTGTTTGATTACTCCGTATGATAAAGGTTGGCGATGTGAGGAGGAATGTACGGTTCCTGTTTGTGATTTGAATCACAAGTGTGGGAAAGGCTGTCATGCTGGGTTTTGTGGGTTATGTCAAGAGAATGTCACTATGAAATGCTATTGTGGTGGTTCTAAATTGAGTTTGAAATGTCATGAGAAAGTGTTGAAGAAATGCACTGATGCCAATGGTGATAGTTGGATCGGTATTGGATCATGTGGCCAGACTCAGAAAACTTATTATGATTGTAACCAACATTTCGAATTGAGATCATGTCAACCTCCAATTTCTCATATCCGGAAATGTAAATTTTCTCCAGACGTTATCACGACATGCTATTGTGGCAAAACTAAAGTTGATGTCAAACACCGTACCAAATGTACCGACCCGGTCCCGGAATGTAACAATGTCTGTGGTAAGTTATTACCTTGTGGATGTCGTTGTAAATTCAAATGTCATGAAGGTGAATGTGAATGTATTTCGGTTCTTGATATCAAATGTGAATGTGGTCACGAATCATATTTGGCTCCATGTAAGTACGTGCAACTGGGAATGAGACCAAAATGTGATCACAAATGTTCGGTGTTATTGAACTGTCGTAAACATTACCATCGTGTCGAATGTTGTCCTTCCGAGAAAATCGGGATCGCTAGAGAACGTGAAAGGAAAAAGGCAATCAGAAACAACACCAGATCGAATTTCAGAGAAGATGTTATGTCAATCGAAGCCGCTCATATCTGTACTCGAACTTGTAATCGGTTGAAATCATGTGGCAAACACGAATGTCAAGCATTGTGCCATAGTGGATCTTGTGATGTCTGTTTAGAATCAACGAATGAAGACTTAGTTTGTCATTGTGGTAAAACTATCATTCCGGCACCGGTGAGATGTGGTACGGAATTGGTATGTCATGAACAATGTATTCGTCAACCACCATGTGGCCATCGTACAGAACATCATGAATGTCATGATGATTCAGTTAGTTGTCCAAAATGTACCGCTTTAGTCACTCGTGAATGTGATTGTGGAGCCAAACTGGATTTACCTGGTATTTTATGTTCCCAAGAACGTGTTTCCTGTGGTAAGATGTGTATGATTCCGAAAGATTGTGGCCATGCTTGTCTCAAAACGTGTTCCGCTGATTGTACCAAAAAAGATATCCATGCAAGTTCCAAGAATTGTCAATCATATTGTAAGAAGGTTAGAACTAGCTGTCCTCATTTATGTAAATTGAAATGTCATTTCAATAAAGTTGGCACTAGCAAAAATTGTGACGTTGTTAGATGTACTGAAGAAATTCCTGTGACTTGTGATTGTGGCCGCTTGACCAAAAAAATCAAATGTGGTGCCAGTGTTAATGAACCATCTGCCATTGGTAGTGTATTAGAATGTGACGAAACTTGTGTTGCTGCGAAAAGAGATGCCGCTCTACGTGCAGCATTCATGGGGACTCCAGAAGAATCCACCGATGAATCAATTCCTTATTCAGAAGACGTGTTGACTACTTTTTCCAAACAGAAACCTTGGTGTTCTAAAATTGAATCAATCATAAGAAGCTTCATCCTGGATTATAATACCCAAATTGAAAATGGTGTTTCGTCACCTAAAAAATCATATCATTTCCCACCAATGACGGCACCTCAACGGAAGTTTGTCCATGAATTAGGGGCTGCATTTAATGCATATACCGAATCACAGGATATAGAACCTAAAAGATCAGTATTTTTCGTCATAACAAGATTGACCACTGTTCCCGCTATTACGATCGAACAAGCATTGGAACATCAAGCTGAATTGGAAGCTGAGAAAAATAGGGTCAAAGAAATGAAACAAGAAGATATCGACGAAGCGTTATTTAATGGTATCGTTATCCAAGATTTATTTTTCG
>JAKTXQ010000240.1:1609-15065 GCA_030582995.1 Candida maltosa
TGGGAAAAATTTTAAAAAAAAAAAAAAAAAAAAAAAAAAAAAAAAAAAAACATTTATCGAACTTTCATCAATAATCAATGTCACGACAATTCTACAATTCAGGGTTATCATTCACGAAAGCAAACACGTCAAGTGAAAATGCAAAAGAAACTCAGTCAATGCTGATGATGTCAGCTGTACATGATGAATACTCGGACCTAGAAAAAAGCGATAGTGAAGAAGAAGAAGAAGAAGAGAAACCGACATCACCTACAGTCAATGAACCGCCATCGCAAAACTTACTGAAATATGGTATAGGGGCGAAATTATTAATGAAAATGGGGTACCAAGAAGGTAAAGGTTTAGGTGCAAATCAAGAAGGTATTGTGAATCCAATCGAAACAACATTACGACCTAAAGGATTAGGAGTGGGAGCAATTAGCGAGAAACAGACAACGAAAAAGAAACCTTCCAAGACTATAGTTTATGAGGATTTGGCTAGTGCTATTCGGGCTGGGCCTATTCCCCCGAATGTTAATGTTGTGATTAAGCCCTCCAAAGCCAAGGAAGACACATTGTCGGATGAACTTTACCGTCTAATCGAGTGGTTCGAAAGACATGGAAATGATGTCCCACAACATATAAAAGATCTAAACGACCAATGCAGGACTAATCCTACTGATTTGCTAACTAAGCAACGAGAAGTTGCAATTCAGAAATTGATGAAATTGTATCACTTGATTCGTGAAATTGACTATAAAATATATGCAATTGATGACAAAATAGAAAATCTTGAAAAGCCGAAAGAAGAGAACAAAATTAAGGATTTAGAAGGCATAAAAGAAATGCTTGAAATTAAACTACTGCTTTCAGAAAAAGATCCTGAAGACATTGAAGGAGTCCCTCCAAAATATTTACTTGAGAGGCTACTAAACGAAAAAGCTGAACTCGATGAAATGTTTTTAGCCGCCGATGATAATGATTTTGAGTATGAACGACTGAATTTGGATGAAAAAATCATATATTGGCTACAAAATAAGTTTGGAGAGGTATCTGTTTCAAGTTCGATCTATATGACATTGGTGAAAGATGAACTTGACTATTTGACAAGTTTTGACTTAGATGACACTGATAATCACTACCAGGCAATTCAAAGATTACAACGTAACCATTATGAGTACTCGGTTATGAGAAGGAAAGGTCCAGAAAATATGCTTGATAACTACTTATTTTCAAAATACTTCGATAAAATCAGTGAGTTGGCTGCGGTCTACTCTCCTTCTACTACTGATGGAAATTCGCTACTTTTATTTTTGGAATTTCTACATGATATGCGGAATCAATTTGACAACTTTGAGCTGAAAAGTGACCCCGATGGAGAACTTCTTAGACAGGCAGTTGTTCCTGTGTTCAGAAAAAGAATTGATGCATGGATAATAAAAAATCAAGGACCTCCTGCCTTCTTACGAGAAAGTTCAAGTTATCCTCATAGTGAATTGTATGATGAACTCCGTCTTTGTTGCATTAACAAATATAAAGAATATATGGATTATAATGACCCAAATTCGTTTTGGCACGAATTATCACAGGTGAATTATTCGGATAAGGTGGTGCACATACTTGATGATTTGCATAACAACTGGGTAACTAAACATAGTACAATTAGTAGTAGTGGAAAAGCGGAAGCATTGTACAAGATACTTGGCAAGTCGTTTGTCAATTGGTTACCAGATGTATCATTTGATACCACCAAAGACTTACCTCAAATTGAAAATACTTTGGCAATATGTCGGTTTATTCGTCCACGTTGTTTATTCAACGCTATGCAGTTTAGATTCTTTAATAATTGGTTGCAAACACTAGTGCAGATTAACAACGACAATCCTCGAAAAGTTTCTGAATGGTATAGAACATGGTATAATTTCTTCACCAGCAAATTAGACGCTCAAGAATCCATTGTGCAAGATCTTATAAGATGGTACTTGACAAAAGCATTAGATTTGATAGAAGCTAATTTTGATGCCGAACAAATCAATTCAATTCCGAAAATTAATGGATCGAGTAATCCAAGCACTGATGAGATTTTGAATTCAAACACTCAAGTTAGTGTCAATGGAATTCCATCTTATAAACTAATGACAACCTTCAAAGATGTGGTATCTGATTACTGTATCCGGAATAATATTTTAATGTCGTCTACAAAAGATAAATTCCATATCCAAAAAGGATTGCCATTATTCCAATTCAATAATCATGAGCTTAATATCAAGTATTACGGATATATTGAAGATGATGTGCTTTGGGTAGGTAAGACCGAAGACGGAGAATATGAGCCAATAGTATTAGAGAAACTCCTGGTGTATAAGTAAAACTTAAATATAATAATAAATATTATAGATCTATAGAAAGACCAATAATGAGTCAGACGGAGATATCTCTCTTTTTTTTTTTCACACACATGCACACACTTTAATTTTAAAAACGGCTTTGAAGCAAAAAAAAAAAAGCAAGTGAAAAAATCTTGGCAAATGTTTTTCTTTTCTTTTTTTTCTAAAAAAAAAAATCATCAAACCAAGAAACACTACTTTATATACTTATATGAATTGATGGTGTCAGAATCACTGTCATCCGGAACGGGAGCTGACCTAGAAACGGTAGGCTACCCTGAAGAAGAACAAAATATTCAAAGACGCCGTACCATAGAATCCCAGTTAAGTCAAGTCGAAGCGGAATCCATTTCCAGTGCTTTACCAGAAGGGTTCAAATATGATGAAAAGGAAACAACACCTCCAAAGAATGTTTTCCTTGTTAAGACTCAGAAATATTATCCAATCATACTTAATATCGTCCATGGTTCCATATGGGGTGTGCTAGCAAGAAAGGGTCTCATGGCATTGACTTCATATGACGGATCATTTCTATCGGGAGTGATTTGGGCTAATTTCACCGCCTGTTTAGTCATGGGGTTGTTTATTGACGGAGAATCATTATGGCTCGGATTATTAGAACGTGGTCATTTCCCGAATAAAGGTGCTATTCCAGTGTATACAGGTATCACAACGGGGTTTTGTGGTACTTGTTCGTCATTTTCTTCAGTGATTTTAGAAGCGTACAATAAAGCTGCGAATACTGAAATTGGGATAACTTACAATTATCCAAATAGTGCTTACGGTATAATGGAGTTTTTGGCTGTGATTTTAGCTCAGTTTGGATTATCCGTCATGGGTTTCCATATGGGGAAACATTTGCTGACAGTAACTGATAAATTTGTACCACAACTTACGATGACTTCTTATAGAATGTTGGAACTTATATCAATGGCTCTTGGGATTTCATTGGTGATTATTACTTGTTTTTTAATTGGATTTGAACAACATGGAGCTTGGAGAAGTTGGACTTTCCTGATGTTGTTTGCTCCTCCTGGTGCTTTATTAAGATACTACTTTTCTAAATACTTAAACAGTACAGTGGCTAATTTTCCAATGGGTACCTTTGTCGCAAACACCGGTGGTAGTTTGTTGTTGGGTATTTTTACTTTAATTGGGAGAGGTTATTTACCAAGTGGACATGGAAGAATAGTCAACCATGTAATGGGATGCCATGTGCTCAATGGTCTTGATGATGGGTTCTGCGGTGCTTTAACTACTGTCAGTACATTTGTTGTTGAATTGTTTGGACTTCGAACATGGCATAGTTATCGATATGGAGTTTCATCGATCATGTTAAGTTTTGCCTTAATGGTGCTAACCCTAGGAGCTTACACTTGGGCAGTTGGTATAACTGTCCCGTATTGTTCATAATTAATTTGATACTTAGATACTTAATATAAACGCTTAATAATTTTTTTTTTATTTTTGTTCCGTTTGCGGAGACATCTCGCTACGGCGGGTCAGATTTCCCGTTTTCGAATCAAGAAAAATTTAATTCACACATAAATAACCTGAAAAATCCTTCCCAACAATCTTTCTTTTTATCTTTTAAGCTTTACATCACCCATGACATTATCAGCGAAACCAAAGGTATTAAAATTAGGAGATTTCGAATTCTCCCAAGCGAGATGGGACGAACTCAGTCAAATCGCCGAAATAATCAACTGTGAATCTCAAAACCGTACTGAATTCATCAACGATTTACAAACCAAATATAATGATATCACATATATAGCCAGAGAATACAACTCCGTCAACGTAACTGGTCGATTTGACTCGGAAATTGCTCAATACATCCCAAGCACAGTGAAAGGAATTTGTCATTGTACTGCCGGATACGATCTGATTGATGTCGAGCCATTCTCTAAATTAGGGATCCAAATCTCCAATGTGACTGATCCTGTCGTGGGACCAACTGCCGACGTTGCTGTTTTCTTAGTGTTGGCATGTTTAAGAAATTTTTTTGCGGGTCATAAGATGTTGATTTCTGGTAAATGGCCAGATGAAAAAGTGTTGGAATGTGGAGGTGTTGACATGGGAAATACTCCTCAACATAAAGTATTGGGTATATTAGGTATGGGGAATATTGGAAGAGCTGTCAAAAATAGATTGAAAGTATTTGGATTTAAGAAAATAGTATATTACAATAGAAGACAATTATCTCCCGAATTGGAAGAGGGTGCAGAATATGTCAGTCAGGATGAATTGTTGCAAAAATCTGATGTCATTGTCGTGGTTGTTCCATTAAACCCAAATACTAAACATTTAATTGATAGAAATGCCATTCTGAAAATGAAAGATGGGGTTATTTTGGTAAATATTTCAAGAGGTTTAGTGCTTGATGAACCTGTAGTTACTGAATTGGTTAAATCAGGTAAAATCGGTGCTTTTGGTGCTGACGTATTTGAAAATGAACCACATGTTAGTCCAGATTTGTACAATTTGCTGAATGTTGTGACATTGCCACATATGGGAACTCATGCATTCGACGCAACTCAAGATTTGCAAGAATGGGTGATTGAAAATATCGAATGTTGTATAAAAACTGGTAAATTGAAAACACTTGTTGCTGAACAAAAAGAATTGTTTTAGTCTTTTTTTTGTGCCGGAATTTCAAAACCCAAAAGAAAAAAAAATCCCGCGTTTTCTGAAATTTTAATTGTTTCCCAGGGGACAAGTTATAGAATTTTTCCGATAAGAGTAAATCTAGAACTCTATTTTTTTTTTGCACCTTTTGCATCTATTATCCACGATTATAAAAAAGAAACGAATACACACATACAATAGATATTTTTTTTTTAGCAAGCATAACCATTTTATTATTGTTGCCAAAAAAAAATTAAATACAGAAACCACAAACTCACTCATCTCTACCTCCCACCTTCCTTTCTTTCTTGCTAAGGAAAATATTACGGAAAATTTTATTAATATGTAAAATACACAAGGAAACCGAAGTTCTATAACGACCCATGGATACGGAAACAATAAACGAATTAAAATAGACAAAAAAGCAATGATGACGAAAGCCTTGCTCCCCAAAAAAACAGAAAAGAAATAGCAAAAACTTTCAAAAAACCCATTCTTTCATATTTGCTTTCGGGACAATCTAACACTTGAAGTTAGAAATTTCTATAACCATCACTTTTTTTTGTAGTTGTTTTATTTTTTCTTAATTTTTTTGGAATTTCAAGACAAAAATTTTAACTTTTTTTTATTATTATTATTGTGGTTTACCTAATTGAAGCCACATTGGTTTGGATACCATCTGTCAGTAAGTGGTTGCGGGAAAATTCCATTAGCAGTCAATTTTTGGAAATCCCATTCAATGGCATTTTCAGTCTTCCAACTCCAGAATACCCAACCACCAGTGTATTCGAAAGCATCTAATTGAGCTTCAACATATTTTCTGACATTGGTCTTGTAGTCTTCTGGCCAGGTTTCAAATTGCAAGTATGGTTGACAAGAACCAAAGTATTGAGAACCATCGTAAGCACCTTCCCAACGAGCACCTCTACCGACACCATTCAACCAAGTAGCACAATCGGTTAAAGCGGCAGACCATTCTCCGGCAATGTTCCAGTGGTATTCTTTTTTAGCGTCCCAACCCCAATTACAAGCAACGGAAATGTGTTGGTTGATATCACGAGATAATTCACCTGGTGAGAAAACTTGGTAGTGATGGTGGTCAATGACAACATTCCATTCACCGTTGGCAACAGTCAAGAAATTGTCCCAGTATCCAAATGGTTGGAAAGCATCGTGAATGATAACTGGGGTAACTGAACCGTCGGTGTTTCTTAATGACCAGTAACCTTCAACGAAAAATTGTTGAAGAGCACTCATATCCAAAGATGGACCCAATGGTTCATTTAATAATTCAATACCAATAACAACATCGGAATAGTTTGCACCACCATATTTTTGGAAAATCTTGGCCAAAGCATTCAAAGTAGCTTGAGTATTGTCACCGTTTTGGAATTGTAGACTATCTCTTAAACCAGAATTGTCAAAACCATTTTGAGAACCTGGAGCACCATGTAAATCGATCCAGACTTTGATATTGGAGTTTCTTGCCCATTCTAAAGCTTGATCCAAGTACTCAACTTGACCTTGAACATATGGATCATTGCTCAACAATTCAAAAGCCCAATAACCAATTGGAATACGAGCGAAATTTAAACCCAAAGAACTCATTTGTTGGAAATCGTCTTCAGTGATCCATGTACTCCAATGTTTTTGTAAAATTTCCGATGCAGCATCTTTACCTAAAGTTTGAGTAAAGTGATATTCATCAAGAGGGATACCAGCATCACCATTTCCACTAGAAAATGGTTGGAAAAGAGATGGGTTCATATAAGGTTCCAAAACGAACCAACCACCCAAGTTAACACCTCTAATTGTGTCATTATCATAATCCCAGGCAACAGTACCTCCTCTTTTGAATTTGACATTATTGTTATTTTGTGGGTTTGTTATAGCTGCAGCGCTAATAAACTCGAGTAATAATAAAATTACTGATGATGATAATATGAAGGAAAATTGCATCTAGCCGAATATTAATTTGTATGTGTGGATGCAAAAGAAAAAAATAGGAATCTTCTGATATAGTAGATCTAAATGAGAAAAAGAAGAAAAAAGGGTAGATAAATTTCTTGAATTTGGGTAAAAAAAATGGAGAATGCTTTCAAATATATATTTCTCCAGAAAACGTTGGGAGATATGAAGTGTGGGTGGATAAAGTGTGTTTATGCTGAAACAAGTTGTAGTTTTTTTTTAAAGTGTGTGAGTTGAGCTTTCTTTTTTTTTCTTGGTGGGTTCCAGTGGGATAGGAAATCGTTAGCTTTTCTCTAAAATAGAAAGTGGGAAATCGAACGGTATGGTTTTTTTTTTTTAAAGAATAAACAAGAATTTTTTATTTATTTCTTTCTTTCGAATGAAAGCCCAGGAATCGGTTTAGAGAAAATCAGAGTTATATTTATAACCTCTCAAGGCTAATATTTTTTTATTTTAAAAAACAAAAATTTTGTTATTTTTGTACCGAAATAGATTTTTTTTTGGCATTGCATATACATTTTGTGTGCTAAATTTAAAAATATTTCATCAACACATAAACAAACAAACAAATATAGACGCAACACATGGGATGAGAGGGAGACTTAGTGTGTAAAGTGCTGGTTGAAACTTTTAAGTTTTTGTTAATTGAAAGTTGAACAAA
Organism: Candida maltosa; assembly: GCA_030582995.1. Classification (NCBI taxonomy): domain Eukaryota; kingdom Fungi; phylum Ascomycota; class Pichiomycetes; order Serinales; family Debaryomycetaceae; genus Candida; species Candida maltosa. The sequence continues at coordinate 9,233 of JAKTXQ010000240.1, forward strand.
GGGAAAAATTCACGTGGTTTAAGCGCTGCACTTATGGTTTAATTCTCCTTTAAACAATCGGATTTTATGTATTTCCTCCGGACTTTTTCACCAATTGAACTATTTTCTTTTTTTGGGTATGTCCAATTAAACATGATAAAATAATAAATAAAACGTGAAAAAGAAAAGGGGAAAGGAGTGACACAGGAAGAGAAGAATTATGTCACCAATTTAAAACACAGAGAGATAAAAGAAAAAAAAATATATTGCTGGTTACAAAATCATGGTTTGTAAGGTTAGAAAATGTTTCCAGAAAATTTCAAACTTACACCTTGCGTGTACCTCATGCAAAAAAAAAAAAGACTTGATTTATCCGTGTCAGTGTGGTGGAACTATTGTTTTGTTTTGAGTGTTACATCTACATTTTCTTACTCATCAGTCTCTGTTTGTTATTCGTTGTTTGTTTTGTCTTGTTTGTTTTGTTTTTTCTTGACTAAGCCCTTATCAATAATATTCTTGTTCTTCACCCCCCTAATCTTTTTTATCTTAAAAAAGCACACAATTTATTTTTATTATTTTTTTTTTCTTAAGAAAAGAAAAAATATGAAATTGATCATTTGATTGAAAGGGGGATTCTTCTGCAAAAGGAAAAATTATTTATTTGCTTAGTCATGGTACAAAAATGTATAATATTATGGGATCACATTTTGAAAGGGTGCATTGAGAAGTATCAATTTAGAATTTCTGATCAACTACAACAGGCATCCGAACGCGGTTTTATCATTTCTTTTTTATTGGTGTTTTTCCTTTTTCTGTAAATAACTTTCTTTCTTTCTTTCTTTTCCTTTTTTTACCGTTAATGGAATAAGATCATACGAGTGGTGTCAGTTGTGATGAGTTGTATCTGATACACCAGTGTATTACGATCGTATTATATTAGAAATAGTAAAAAAAAACATTTACGTTGGTAAAAAACCACGTGTAATTTTTAAAGATAATGGGAATATCGGTGTGAATGTTTTTTCTTTGCTAAGCCGAAGCCCACTTTTCATGGCTTTAGATTGAAACGACAGGGGGTTAAGAATTTTTTTTTCTCCTTTGCTTTGATTGTACGGCCAAGCCAACGAGGGATTTTTGCTTAGTGTTCGGTTTTATTCAATGTTTCATATGAAATTGTATAAATTGAAATGAGGTGAAGATTTGCGCAACTCTTTCACTAAACCCTTCTTTTGCTGATAAAAAGAAATCTCTTTCGTTCTTGTATTGAATCGTCATGCTTTGGAAAACGTTTTGCGTTATAAAGTGAACTTTTTGGTCTATTCAGAACTTTTCTTGTCCAAAAACAAACCCAAGAAAATAGAAGAATAGTGGTTATTATAAACGAGAATAAATGTGTAACCGAAATGAAATGACGTCACAAAATATATGTACAACAAGAATTTCGAAACATCTCTGACCAAACAAACCAACCAGCTGCTTATGCTTTATGCTGCCAAATTTCACATTTGTTGTTTCGAGAACATCTGAATGACCATCTTTGAATCAACAAAGATGAACAACTACTTTTTTATTTGCATGTAAAAAATTTTCTTCCAATTTTTCAACCAAAAATTTTTTTGAAAAAAAAAAATCAACTACCTTGTTATCATTACCATTCATTCATGACTGCTAAAGCAGAAACCGGGTCTCCGCTTTTGAATTTCATTCATGGAGTTCATTCATTTTTTTTTTTGCAATCAAAACGTTCAACTAAAAAAAATTCCGCGGTGTCCATTTTAGGAAATGTTAACGCATCTTTTTTTTTTTTTTTGACGCAAACTCAGTTTTTGCCATATCGGTGTCATAAATTGTTATCAACTTGAGGAGAAAATAAATTGACATACGTACGTTTCGGGGAACTTGTCACACCTGCGAATACCCTTTTTTTCCTTGGACTTTCGGTACCTTCATAACCAAGAAATTGATCATATCGAATGGTTGCAAATGTGTCAACAAATGATGCTTGTAAAAATAACAAAGAAGAGGAGATCTTAAATTAACCACGCATAATTTACAGATATCAAATCTATAGCCGCTCGTTTTCCGATCATAAAGTTTATCATGCACAAGAGACAAATTTTCACTGATAAGGATAAATTATCCACTCCCCACATCCAACGGATTTTGGTTTCCAGATTCGAAACCTCGCGGTTAGACGTTATCAACGTCTTTATCCGTATCAGTACCCACAAAAAGCTTATAAATATGTACATCAGTCGTTTAAAATTTTTTTTTTCATTTATTGACATCTCTTTAGATCACACGATCATCTCACCACCCAAGATAATAAAAAATAACACCGAAACATGCCAGATCTAGATTTTGTTCTTTCACCAGCTAATACAAATGTACAGATGAATGATTCCAACAATGATGAATTCATTCCAGGTACGCTTAATATCTATTCCCTAGAAGTGACTTCACCAGAAGATCAGGCAGGTATTGAAAAAACCATCGTCAAAACCAAAGGCAATATCATTCTTTTCCCACAACCTTCAAACTCAGTGAATGATCCCTTAAACTGGTCCAAAACGAAAAAATTACTTAATTTCCTGCTACTTATTTTCATCACCTGTTTCACTGCCGCGACAAGTAACATTGCTGGATCAGTTCAAGACCAACTCAATGAAATCTACGATATTTCATATAACGTTTTCAATACTGGTGCCGGGGTGCTTTTTATTGGTATTGGTCTTGGTAGTTATTTACTTTTCCCAAGTGCTTCATTATATGGAAGAAAATTAAACTATGTTATTTGTATTGCTTTGGGTGCTATTGGAGCTGCATGGTTTGCACGTACTACCACTGTATCTGATGCAATTTGGAGTCAGTTGTTTGTGGGTATTTCGGAAGCATGTGCCGAAGCTCAAGTTCAATTATCGTTATCGGAATTATTCTTTGCCCATAGATTAGGGTCTGTGCTTACTTGTTATATCGTTGCTACTTCCATCGGAACATACTTGGCACCACTTTTCGGTAGTGTGATTGTGGAAAATATTGGGTTCAGATGGGTAGGTTGGCTGTCGTTTATTATGTCCTGTGCTTTATTGGTGGTGATTCTTTTATTTATGGATGAAACCCTTTTCGATAGAACCAGATATGTCAAGTCTACTATTAATGGGGTATCTCCAGCTACTTCATTCAAAGATCAAGAAGAAAAGAAGAAAAAGGACGGAAATGATGAACCAAGAAAAGAATCTACTGTTGGTATCGTCAAAACCCATGAAGTTGAAAGTTCAGAAGAAAGCGATGTAAGTACTGACGAAGGTCAAAGTGATCCACCAATTTCATATTGGAAAGGAAAATCGTTGATTACTTTAGCACCAAATCTTAGAGGTACTGGGGTTAAACAATACTGTACCCAATTGTACCATTCGTTAAAATTATTTGCTTATCCTCCTGTTGTTTGGGCGGGTCTTTGTTGGGGGATTCAGAATACATTATTGACTTTTTACCTTACCGTGGAAGACGATCAATATTATGATCCACCATACAACTATGGAGATCTTGGTGTCGGGATTATGAATATTCCATGTTTAATTGGTGCTGTCATTGGATGTCTTTTTGCTGGTACATTATCTGATTACTTCACCATTTTCTTAGCTAAAAGAAATAACGGTATTCAAGAAGCTGAAAATAGATTATGGTTTGTATTCTTCCCTGCCATTATTGGTCCTGTTGGTTTAATTCTTTTTGCCGTCGGCACAGATCAACTTTGGCATTGGGGTCCAACATATGTTGGTTTAGGGTTTATTGGTTTTGCTTATGGTAGTGCAGGTGACATCTCCATGTCTTATTTAATGGATGCTTATCCAGATATGATTTTGGAAACAATGGTGATGGTCAGTTTATTGAATAATTTATTGGCTTGTGTTTTCACGTTTGTTTGTTCTTTATGGTTGGAAGCTAGTGGAAATACTGTTACTTTTATCATTCTTGCAGTTATTGAGTTTGTTATTATGATGTCAGGTGGGGTATTTATTTATTTCGGTAAGAGAATCAGAATCTGGACAAAGCCTTGGTATTTGGAATTCTGTGAATCTAGAGATAAAATGTAGGTTATATCTATTCAATGTTAATGTATTTTTTATTATTATGATTATGTGCGCACAAAAGTTAATTGCAAAAAAATCACGAAAACGGAACCAACTATGTTATTCGTACTTTTTGTATCTCAATCGGTTATATGCCAGTCATTATAGATTATAGGTAATGTGTTATTCCTTTCTGCTTCATTACATGCTGTTGGTGTCAGTAAATTGTACATCGATAATTTTGGTTACCAATTAGGGTTATAGCCCTAAACGTCTCTTTTTTTTGTTCGTGCGCTTCACACTTTTTCTCGCATTTTTTTTTTTTGTTCTACAGTATCACCATCTCGCATTCTACCAAAAGAGACTGACGAAAAAAAAAAATAACCCATAGTTAATTTTCAGACTTTCCAACTACAAAGATACTAGTCTGCGATAAGCTTAAACTGATTATATCTAATTGAAAGAACTATAAAAAATGTCTACTGAATCCGCTTTATCATACGCTGCTTTAATCTTAGCTGACTCCGATATCGAAATCACTTCTGAAAAATTATTGGCTTTAACCACCAAAGCTAATGTTGAAGTTGAAGGTATCTGGGCTGATTTATTCGCTAAAGCTTTAGAAGGTAAAGATTTGAAAGAATTTTTCTTCAACTTCTCCTCTGCCCCAGCTGCTGCCGCTGCTCCAGGTGCTGCTGCTGCCGGTGGTGCTGCTGCTGAAGAAGCTGCCGCTGAAGAAGAAGAAGAAGCTAAAGAAGAATCCGATGACGACATGGGTTTCGGTTTATTCGATTAAACGTGTTACTCAAACACATGGTTCTTTTTCATCTTGTATTATTTAAGAAATGGAGGAGGTGTATTTATTTTTTTATGATAATATATGGGAGTGTTTAATTAAATAACACAATTTATATTTTGGCATGAAAAGTATATATATTAATAAATAGGTCATTGGACTTTTCCAAAATTTACAATAATAGATTCAAAACTAATATCCACAACTGTAAGGTAGCGTTTGCAACTAAAACTTTCATCTACAATTAAATCAATTCATTTTAAAAATACAAAATATTCGTCTTTCGTATCCCCTTTTTTTTATATTTGATAAAATATTTATATATAATTAGAACAAAAAAAAGATAGGTTTCAAAATATTATTATACATCTCCTAAACACAACATCTTCAATAAATCTAATTTATTGTTTAATGCAAAAGTTTCCTTATTTTTTAGCTTTTTCAGCTTCAGCTTCAGCCTTTTCTCTGGCTCTCTTTTCTCTGATACCTTTGAATTTTTTATCGTTTCTGGCCAATCTCAAAGTTCTGTAAGCGGTTTGTTCTGGAACTTCAACGGCTCTTAAACCGGATTCTGGAGCTGGTTGTTCAACTGGGAAGGTAGCGGAAACGGCAACTTGTTCGTAAGTAGCAACTTCAGAAGCTTTAGTCTTTTTGTCAAAGATAACCAATTTAGATTTGTATTCTTGTAATCTAGCAACGTTGGCATCGAAAGTTTCTTGGGATTTGTTTTGTCTTCTGTGGTCAACGGAAATACCAATGGTTCTAGCGTATTTTGGAGTTAAACCAACAGCTTTGATTTCAGCCAAAGTGAAACCTCTACCGGCTCTGACTTTTCTGTTGTATCTAACAGTTGGAGCTCTGACAACTGGTCTTAAGGAATCGATTGGTTTTGGAGCAATCTTAGCAGCCTTTCTTAATCTGGCTTGTCTTCTAGAAGCTTTTTTACCAGCTTGGTCAAAGTGAACTCTGACTCTTTCTTGCCAGT
>JAKTXQ010000242.1:0-14978 GCA_030582995.1 Candida maltosa
TTCCCACTTTAAAAAAAAAAAAAAAAAAAAAAAAAACTTCTTTTTCCCTTTTGTTTTTTTTTTCTACCAAACCCAAAAAAAAAATCAAAACAAATCTTTTTTTGTTTATTTTTATTTTTTTAATTTAAAATTTTCAACATTCAATTTTAAGAATTATGTCAGGAAAAGGAAAGGTGCATGGAGGTAAAGGTAAATCCTCAGAAATTGCTAGATCTTCAACATCACATTCAGCAAGAGCAGGTTTACAATTCCCAGTAGGAAGAGTTAAAAGATATTTGAAAAGAAGTGCTCAAAATAAAGTTCGTGTTGGATCTAAAGCTGCAATTTATTTAACTGCTGTTTTGGAATATTTAACTGCAGAAGTATTGGAATTAGCTGGTAATGCTGCTAAAGATTTAAAAGTAAAGAGAATTACTCCAAGACATTTACAATTGGCAATTAGAGGTGATGAAGAATTAGATAATTTGATTAAAGCTACCATTGCTTATGGTGGTGTCTTACCTCATATCAATAAAGCTCTTTTATTAAAAGTTGAAAAGAAGAAAGGTCAAAAATAGATTTTTGTTTTTTTTTTATTCTTTTTGTTATTTTATATTAATATTATCTTTTATATTCCCACCCACCATATATTTTGTTGTTTAGTTTTTTTTGTATTATATTATATTATTATTATTAATTTTTTTTTTTGATTCTTTCATTTATTGCAATGTCTATGATGTATTTACATGATGTAATTATAATGACTATGTTTTAGTTTCCTCCTATGTCTTGGTGGAATTGTTGTTGTTGTTGTTATCAATTTTAATGTATTTTGGTTTATATCCATCTGGAATTTGATAATCATCCAATTTGATATTTATCTCCCCAAGTTTACTTTTGATATATTCAATTTCATTCTGTAATACAGATATATCATCTGCTAAAGCATCTCTTTCACTTGATGCCTTCTTCCTACTTCTATAAGCTTCATACATTATTAGGGAACCAGCAACACTGAAAATAAAAAATTCTGAAATGAATGTGGCTCCTTGTTCAATGGCTTTATTATCATTTAAAGGCTTGACTCTAATTTTGGTTTCTCCTAATAATGACATCCTTAATTTAATTTCTGTTGAATGCATCGATTGGGCAAATTTTATACAGATATTTCTAAATCGTTCATGTTCTCTTGCTTGAGCTTTAATGGCATTTCCTATTGGTTTTGCTATTGTTCTTACTAATAAAGAAGTAAATTTTAACGCAAGCCCACTCATGGATTATATTATTTCCCGCCCCCTTGGATTATGTAAAATGTAAAAAAGTTGGTTAATGAATAGTTATTGTTGGTTTTTATATCACCATGGAAAAAAAAATTCAAAACTGATTGATTGATTGATTGATTGATTGTTGGCCACCCGACAAATTTTCCTTTTTTTTTTTTTTTTGGTCTTTTTAGGTTTTAGTTTTAATTGCGGAAAGAAAAAGATAAAACAAGGAGGATATCTATTTTGGTCTTCTATTTCTACATCTACATCTACATCTACTTCTACTAGTAGTCCAATTCAACTGGTCCTTTAACAGAACAGTATTGTCTCCAATCTTCAAAATATGTATCAACCAACAAATCATAGAATCTAGAGTCGGTGATTTTATTAATAATAGTAGCATTCCCAGTCTTGACCCCCTTTGGTGCATAATCATGTCCCCAAATTCTTAAATTACCATAAAATGGTGAATAAAACAGAGTATCAACCGCAACTGAGAAGTCAGAAGAATCTTCAATCAAATCCGGCCATACCATAAATGCAGTTACAACTTCATCCCAAAATGGTAATTTTTCTTCACTGGTATTTTCAGTGGAATTACCCGTGGCTAATAATGCCAGAAGTTCACCAAAATACGGATCATCTTCAATGGTGGTGAATCCATGGGCTTTATCAATGAGTCTATCATATAATTCTTGTGAAGGAACCAAATAATTAGTCACATTGGCACCAATGACCAATTCGTTCCAATCGGCAGTTAAAACAATTTGTGCCGCTTCCGGATCTTGAATCAAGTTGATATCGGTATTAATATCATTCACAATCGGAGTTCCCAGAGCAGCGGCATATTGCGTATCGAAATACCCACCCATGATGTATAACCCGGCAGATTCATTAACTAAATTTGGGTATAATGATATGGCTTGCGCTACTGTGGTCATCATACCTGCAGCCCAAATATAAACTGGATCAGTATCTTTATTGGCTTTGACGGCTTCAATCATAGCTAATGCACCAGGAATGGAATCATTATAGGTGAAATTATCCCAAGAATAAGTATCTTGATAAGAATGGGAAAACCCACCTTGCCAGACTAATTCACCAAACATGTCTTGCCAATAATCGAAAGTTTGCTGGTTTCGTAATAATGGTTGTTGTGCACCTAAGTAGTGAGGAATACACGAAGTCAAATTGTATGTTTTCAAAACATCATACCCTGCTCCCATGGAGTCAACTGCAGATGATGAACCAAAACTACCGGAAATACCAACAATTTCCCAACCTGCTTTCAATGGGAATAATACTTGAAGCGCGGAAAGTCCATCATTATCGATAAAGACTTTTTTAGAAGAAGCGAATGATACTAAGAATAAGATATAAAGAATATTCATTGGTGGTTAAGAGTGAAAGAGTACTATAGAAAAATGTTAAGGTACTAGACTTTCCTATTTATATACATACATTCCTTATCTGTTCTGCGGTAATTTAATTTCATTTGATGCCTCTTGCTTAAACAAAATTTCATGTGAACGCATCTCCGTCGGAATAATAAAAAACACAAACACAAAAGTAAAAAAAAATTTCAGTCTAAAAATGCCATCAGAATTTATCGATCAGTAATTGATAAACCCTGGCAACAGTGATTAAACTGCATCTATACCGGTCGACACACAAACATTGGAGATTTCTAATCCACCTAAAAAAACTAAGTGTTTTTAGGGAACTTGTCAGACAGCCACTTATACCCACCCAATCCAAAATCCTCCGAGAAGGCACAATGAAAAGGGTAAAGATCATCGCTCCTTTAGAATATGAAAGTATACTGAATAAAACACAAGTGTTCAATCAATAAAACAAACATAAAAAAGTTAAAGGCAAAACATTATAAGATAGATGACCAGATTGCAAAGAATCACAGTCAAGCAAAAGATAATTGTTGTATTCTCACTTTGAGGGTATAAGGGTAATCTCACTCATCAACCAAGTTGGATTCAGTGGCTCTTTTGAAGAGTCAAAGAGGGACGTGACCTATAGAAATGATCCTATGAAGTACGTCGACAAAGAAAAAAGAAAAAGAAGGGAAAACAAAAAAAAAAAAAATTCATGATGAGATCGATGCCCTTTTATAGATTTTTATTTGAGAAAAGTACACTACCCACCGGGTAATTTTTGAAAATTTTTTTTGCTCCAGGGTTTTTTTTTTCGACGTTCGTTCGTTCTTTTTTTTGGTACTAGAAAATTTTTCAAGTAGCTAGTACTTTTTTTTAAGCAAACTATAAACTAACTACAACAATGTCTATCGAAGAAATCCCACAAGGTGCTGATGTCAACGTCATCCCAAAAAACGAAAAGAAAGCCAGAGAATTAATCAAGAAATTGAACTTGAAACAAGTTAAAGGTATTTCCAGAGTTACTTTCAAACAAAGAGGTAACTTGATTTACGCCATTGACTCCCCAGATGTTTACAGATCTGCTGCCGGTACTTACGTTGTTTTCGGTGAAGCTAAAGTTGATGACATGAACCAAAGAATTGCTGAAGCTCAAGCTCAACAAGCTCAACAAGAAGCTTTACAAAAAGCTGCTGCTGATGCCGGTAACGCTGAAGACAAATCCCCAGAATCTATCACTGCTGATTTGGAAAAAGCTTCTTTAGGTGATGCTAAAGCCGAAAAGGAAGAAGAAGAAGAAGAAGGTGAAGTTGATGAAACTGGTTTGGATGCTAAAGACATTGAAATTGTTGTTGAACAAACCCAAGTTTCTAGAGCTAAAGCCGTCAAAGCTTTAAGAAAGCACGATGGTGATATGGTCAATGCCATTATGGACTTGTCTTAGATTCCTTTTTTTCTAGTTTGACAGAAAGAAAAAAATGATGATGTGTATTTTATTCTATACATATATATATTATAGTAATTTGCACATATTCTAGAACAGAACATTATTCTTTGATATCTGTAGTAGATGAAGTAGATTTTTCAGGAATGATTTCTTGAATAGGTTCTTCAACTTGAACATCCACAGGTTTACGATCTTCCACAGGTTTAGGTTGTTCTTCAGTTGGTGGATTTGTAAGAGAATTGAATTTTTGATCAAACAACATACCTTTACCATTCATGGCACCACATTTCCAACATTGAAACTTTATTGAACTTGGGTCTTCAGTATGTGGAGGAGCTAAACCATTATGCGAGAAACAATTGAAACAAATCAATGCATATCTGTTCTCAACAGATTCACTATTATCTGACCCAATTAATATATCCAACACTCTATCTTGGAAAGTTCTCTTAGCAGGTGGTTGCGGGATTACCGGAGACGGAGCTCTATTTGGTTGTTGTTGACCTTGAGGTGGTTTGAGTTGTTGGTTGACAGGAGATTTCTGAAGTGGTTGTTGTTGTTGCTGTGGTGGTGGTACTTGTGATTTGGTGGCTCTATTTTTCAACTGTTGTTTATTATCATCACCATACTTATTGATCAATTCATTTGTTTTATTGAAATTTGTAATCTTCTTCAATTCTTCAATCTTTTGTTTATGTTTCGTTTGTAATGTTTTCAAATAATTTTGTTTATTCTTGATGAAGAACTGGAAAACAGCGTAAATTGCTCTTGAAGCTAATACAGCAAATAATGGGAATCCGGCAATAACAAGAAAACTATGTCTTGATTGACCTCTTAAAAACCATTCGATTCTGTTCTTACCAAGTGTATTTGAAGGAATAGTTGCATAACAATAAGCCAAGATACAACCATATATAATTATCATATATCGTACAAACGATCTTCGTAATGATTTCTGACATTGTTGTAACTTATTCACTTGTTGTTTATTGTTGTTGATATTTTCAGTGATTGTTGTCAATTCTTTTTCAAATGTATTGGGATCAAAACTCCCTTTAGAACTGAAAATACTAAACACACCCATTTGGAAACCTAAGGTGAATGAATGGAAAGATGGCAATCAAAATGGAAAAGAAAAAGAAAGGGAAAAAGTGACGGACAGACAAATGTATCACGTCACGTTTTTCATCGTGTACATCGCCCATTTTTTTTTTTTTTGTATTTTTTTTCCTTCGTTTGCTAATGGGTGGAAAGACGAGATGTTTTTTCTTTTCTTTAATTAGTAAGAGTCATTAAGACTTTATTATTACAGATTATACTCCATAGAAAGTATTTCTTTCAAACTATCCATTAGTTAGTATCCTCGCCATCCAAATCATCTTCAACAGATAACACACACACACACACCTCCAAACATGCCATATACAATAGGAGACAGAAGAATTACACTAGATTCAGATATATCCGAGTCAGATAGAGCATTGTTAGTTTCTCATTTTAATATGTTCAAGTTTTGCCTCAATAATGCTCTATTTAAATATTTCATCAACTTGAAAAAGATTGTTCATTTATACCTGGACATTATTACGATTTATGCCACCTTATTGAGAAAGATCCCAAACTATGATGATATCACAGTCATGACGAATAAATGTAAACTACATGTTCTTGCATTTGAAGATGATTATAATGAACTATTTGGGCCATATACCACTTCATTACAAGAGTACAAGAAAGTCAATTCAAATTGGGAAGAAAAGAGTTATTCTAATAATATCCAACCTTCAAGTCTAGAACTTATAGGATCCACGCTTGAAATATTCGAGGAAATATCCAAAAACTTGGTACTTATAGACTTGTTTTTCGAAAGTTTCAACAATTTGAAGAAATTATTGATTCCATTTTTAAACGAACAAACCAAATCAGTCATCCAATCCTTGGTTAAACTTAAACAATTCTTGAATGTCACTATTTCCGTCGATCAACCACTTGATTTGGAAGATTATAATGTACTTGTCAATATGAAGAAAGTGGAGAAAATCACCAGTGGCATAGAAAGAGAATCGATCATTTTAGAAACAGCATTTTTAACATTCAACACATCATTAAAACAGTACACGAGTATCTTATTGGGTAAGGCCATTTTGAAAAGGGATGTTGATGCTAGGGATTGTGAACTTATCGCTAGACGAGCTATCTGTTATCAAGCCGCGGAGCATGTGGTTAGTATCCCATTGACTGAAGATTCACCAAATAAAAATAACAACCCAATGGAATATTTGAGTAAATATTTGGCATATGTTGTGTTTCTGTTGGTGATCTTAGTTAGTATTATATTATATAGATTATTTAAGGTATTACTAAGTTGAAATGTATGTATAATAATAGTAAAAAATTTCCCATTTCAATTTTCCAAAAATCCAAAACAACACCATTGTCCATGAGAAAAACAAAACAAGAAGAAGAAAAGAAAAAATCCTACGAAGGAAAAAAAAAAAACAATCAACGATCGAATTATACACCAACAAAGATACAACCAACACTCTACCCAATCATTCATCAATTATCTAGACAATTAACAAATAATCACAAAATTTTTTTTATACACTTACCATTCCTTCTCCTTAACTCCCACCTTTTTTTCCCCTCCATTCATTCATTCATTTATTTACATCTGTATTATTATAAATTAATTTCACTCATCATCATCGATTTAATATATACCCCCAACCTATTAAATTAAAAAATGTCAGACACTCAGATATATTCAGCAACATATTCTAATGTCCCCGTGTTTGAGTTTGTAACATCCGAAGGTCCAATCATGAGACGGAAACTGGATTCCTGGATAAATGCCACCCATATTTTGAAAATCGCCAAATTCCCCAAAGCAAGACGGACAAGAATATTGGAAAAAGATGTCCAGACCGGGATCCACGAAAAAGTTCAAGGAGGATATGGTAAATATCAAGGAACGTACGTGCCACTAGATCTAGGAGCAACCATAGCCAAAAATTTCGGCGTGTATGATGTCTTGAAACCAATTTTCGAATTTCAGTATATTGAAGGGGAAACGGAAATACCCCCACCGGCTCCTAAACATAACCATGCGTCCGCATTGAATGTGGCTAAACGACAAGCCCTGTTGTTGAAAAAACAAAAAGAAAAACAATTGGCATCGACGGCAACCTCATCTGATGAAAGTTCAAATAGTGCCACAGTACCCAAGAAAAGAGGAAGACCGAAACGTCCGACATTGAGTGCTACTCCATCTTTGAAATATTCAGATACGACCCCTATTGAACAGAGTTTTGCGTCGAATGCTAGTGCTAAACCTTCGTTCATGGTGAGTCAAAATTTACCCCCGGCACTTGCAAGACAAGATACTGAACAGGACGCGTTACAAATAATGACAAATAACATGAATTTGAGACAAGAAGATCTAGCTTCAGTAGATACAGAAGATGATGAAGATGAAAGTGCAAATGATGATTTTGCCAAAAGAAGAAAGTACCCGGCTTCAATGACCAATCATCATAACAATAATGGCAATGGTTTAGAATCTCAAGTTGAATTATTAACTTCGAAAGAGTTATTTGGAGTATCAAGGAGTTCATTTGAGAAAAGATCGAATCAACAGCATAATAATTATCTGCCATTACAACCATATCATCAACCAAGTATTTCATTGTCTCAAGAAAATCAAATTTATTCGGACTACTTTCAAAATTTGTTAACATATTTTCTTGATGATAATAATAGGATACGATCCCAGATCCCGGATAAATTACTTAATCCACCTTTACCATTATCAAAAATACATATCAACCAAGCCATTGATAATGACGGTAATACTATTTTCCATTGGGCGTGTTCAATGGGGAACTTAAATATGGTTGAGTTTTTGATGAAGACATTTACTAGAGAATTGAACCCGGATGTACGAAATAATCTCGGAGAAACACCATTGATGTTTATGGCCAAATTTAACAACTCGTTCCAATTGCGAAATTTCCCGCAAATTTTAAATTTGTTAGAAGATTCTATACTTTTGGTTGATTCAAATGGGAAAACCGTGTTGCATCATATAGTCGATACCGATAACAAACATAAACGAGAAAAATTTGCTCGATATTATATGGAATCATTATTTGAAAAAATGATTGATGCGAACCTCAAGTCGGAAGAAGATGGAGAGAAAAAGGAAGTCGATGAAACAGCTAAAGAAGAATTGTTGTCTAAATTCATCAATCATCAAGATTCAAATGGAAATACTGCATTTCATATTGCTGCTTATAATTTAAACAAGAAATGTATCAAAGTATTTATAAATTATCATAGATTTATCAAGTTTGGGTTGAGGAATTTGGTATCATGTACCGTGGAAGATTATTTAGCGTCGCATAATTATGTGTTGAGATTAGATTCCACTGAACCAGACACTAAGAATGGAGATTTAAACCAAGGCGATCATGGTGATGCCGATGATAATGACATTGTGGAAGAAGTTACCGAAAACCAATCGTTTGAAGCACAATTGCATAATTCCAAAACAGCAATAAATTTACAAAACACAACAGCAAACTTGCTTACTGAAAAAATGACCCAACTAGCATATGCGATTGATTCAGAATTGAGTGAAAAGGATGAAATTATCCTAACGTATTTCAAAATTTTGAGTCTGATTAATGAAATCAAATTGGAATCACAGCGCAAGATATTGTCGTTTTTCAAATTAGACCATTTGATTGAAGAATTGGAACCACCTAAAGAAACACAGGATACAATGGATCTTAGTAGTCCCGATACTGATTTGTATCTCGATTTCAAACGTGATTACATATTACAAGAGGAGATTTATCGTTTGATGAATGATTTGACGTATCAAACACTACACAAACAAGATGAATTGGAAACAGTTGAACGAAATTATAAAAATGTTAAAGAAAAATTGCATGCTAAAGAGCTAGCGGAGAAGTCATTGAAACAAGAAGATTATGGAGTCGGTTATTACGACGCTACTGAAAATTTTGCATTGGCTACAGAATTACAATCGGAAGTATTGAAACGGAAGAAATTAGTTGAACAAATACTGAAACTCGATAAAAGTGTTCCAATACCAACTAATAGAGATCAGAAATCAATCATCAACAGATATTCACCGGAAGATAAATTACACAAATATTGTAAATTGATTTCTTTAAGTTGTGGTATGGAAATTGAAGAGATTGAAAGTTCAATTGATGCAATTGAAGAATCTTTAGTCAAAAATAAATAAGTAAGTAAGTAATTATAAAGTTTTCCTTCTCGTGACGTACATTCAAAGCGGAGACCCCTTTTTTTTTGTAATTATTATCTTTTCACGTATTGATTTATTTTTAGGTGCAAAAAGAAAAAAAAAATAAATAAATGCGAGTTTATGCAACTTTCCATAAAGAAAAGAAAACACCAATTAGACGTTCAACAACAACAACAATAATAATAATAATCTAAATCAATAAATATTTTTGATGTGGCCACATATTAGATAGGAACGTCGTTCATACTTATAATATTTTTTCTTTTTTTTTTCTAGGGATGAGAGAATAAATAAAAATTTTTACACTTTCTAGTTTCTTCTTGATACCCATATTAAAATAACCTACTTTCATCACCCCCCACAACTTCAACTAGGTTCAATGTATAAACTCAGATATTATTTGAAATTCAAAATAATTTCAAAAATCGCATATGTAACCAAACGGTTCAATTCGAAAATCTTGATCTTGATCCTATTCTGCATGTCGAGTCTATTCGTACTAAGTTCCAACTATTACCTAACTGCATCAGAACCATTACGAGCATTACCTGCACCTGAACTCAGAAGAATCCCTGAAAACTTAACCAAAAAGACAAAATTAGAATATCAACAGAAACTAAATGATTTGAGAACCAACGCTTTCCATACATTTCCCATCTCACAGGCAAAATTGGATCAGTTGGATTATAAATCCATGAAAATGAGATCATTCACTGATCCGTTGGAGTTCATCAAAGCAACGGAACTCTATTCCACATTTGATGAGATTTGTCGGGTGTTGAATTTTGAAGACTCGTTCGATGTGTCACAGCAAGATTTCCTCGATTTCGATCTTGACATGTTCTTAAACAAATTGAGACAGATGAAACCATATTATGGAATTGTCCAGCAAGCACAAGATTATTTCGTGTCGGATTTGGCGGAGCATAAGAAATGGATCAGATTTGTCGGGTCGTCACTTTGGTTACCGCAATATAATTGTCATTATATGGTTAGTCGAATCTTGTATTCTCCTAATGGGATCGCTAATTATGGATTTGTTAGTTTTTTATATATTCAGCTTTTCGACACTGATTGGAACGAATTACCACCAATGAAATTAGAAATCCCTTTTGAAGACTCCATCGTGAAAGAATCAAGTCAATATGGTGGTTGGGTGAGTAATGTTGAAGAAAGCCATTTTTTGAATTTCAGAACGGTCGAGTTCCCATACATCCTTCCAATTTCATTTGATTATGAAACAGGTTCCGGATCAAAGAATTTATATTATGGACCAGAAGATCCTCGGATAATATTACGGACTAATCCATTAGGTTTCGAAGAACCGGTGATTGTGTTCAACATGAAGGATTTAGAGTTACGGAAACGGGTTATGCATTTATACCTCCCATTTTCGAACCATTTGACAACTTTGACCAAACGAAAAGAATCGTTTTCACATATTGAAAAAAACTGGACCCCGTTTTTCGATTCACCAAACGGACCACATCGTAAAATCAGGTTCATTTATTCGATTGAACCGTTGGAAATCGTTGAATGTGATATTAATTCCGGGGTTTGTGATAATCTTCAAACACAATATAAAAACGATAAGAATTTCATTGGTGATTTACGAGGCGGAACCCAACTTTTACCACTCCCTATAGATGATTTCTTACCTGATTCAATGAAGCCATATTTTAAATCATTAGAAAATAGGAAAGTGTACATTGGATGGGCGAGAGAGCATTTGAATCAATGTGGATGTGCCGATGCCATGTATAGACCAAACATGATCACATTGATAGAGGACTATGACCCCAAACACAACAAATATTATTACAAAATAGGTGATGTGTCAAGTTATTTTGATTTCAATAGCGTGATTACACCATGGATTGTGCTTGAAGCAGATGATGATGAGAATATCACCGAATCGAAACATTTATGTATTGGTAGAAATGTGTTGGTGCCTAATTCAATCGCATATTGGGATATTGAATCGGTGATCTACGACGATGTATCATATACAAGAGATAAACTTACTGGTTTAGGGAAATTTCCGGACGGCACTACTAAAGATTCATTTTTCTTTGTTGATCATATGGGTATCACGTTATCTTCAGGAGATAGAGATGTGAGAATCGTACATTTGCGAGGATTTTTGAATTATCTTTTCCAATTACCGAGTTTTTCTAATTCGGATTTGATCGTGAATACACATAATGAATTCCAAGTTTATGGCTTTGATATGAATGTGAAATGTGCCAAATGGGTCAACAAAGAATATTGTAGAATTTATGCCATAGACCACGGTGCAATTATTTTATAGATTTTTTTTTTTTATATATATAGTAAGGCGTGTAGCATAAAATAGACAATAATGTTTTTTGAAAGTTTCCCGCTAATATCCATATGGAAAAATTATACGGTTATGGACCCCCATTCCATCGATAACCGGAAACATTCATTTGTCATCTCTCTTTGTATGTATGGTACGTACAGCAACAAAAAAAAGTAAAATATTTTTTCCGAGTGGGAACTTTTCGTGTTGCCCCACCGATAACCGAGATTTAAAGTTGATGTTGCGAAAAAAATTTTCTTTGATTTCTTTTTCCTGTCACTCCTTTCACGTGGATATAAATCTATCAAGATATCTTTGAAAATTAAAAATCAAAAGAAGAAAAATGTAATACTTGTAGTTATCAACTAAACATGTCTAAAGAAAAGCAATCATTTGATGAAAAATTTCACGATGTGTCTACATCTTCAACCCATGATTCAAATGAAGTATTGGAATTCACATGTTCCAATTATGAAAACCAAAACAGATCTAGGAAAAATTCTACATCCAGGAAATCACTAGAAGTAATCAAAAAACGCATCATCGGTGATTCAGGTTTTGAAACCGGTTCTGAAATACAAGATTACACAGTCGACCATATTTACCCAGATTTAACCAATGCCGAAATCGAACTACAACGTACCCAAACCAGAAATACTATCTTAACCAAACTAGAAAGTCAAGTTGATGATGATGAAAAATATACCGAAACAGTTCAAGATACAAACGTGCCCATCGCTCATCATGGAACCGATTTCACCAAGATTGATCCGGAATTAATCACCTGGAATGGTTCAAATGACCCTGAAGATCCAAGAAACTGGCCTATCAACACTAAAATATACCTTCTCGGGTTTGTTTCCTTATATGCATTAGTCGCTCCTATGTCATCATCAATGTTATCACCAGCCATGTCATTTATTTCTGAAGATTTCAATATCACTTCAAGCACCGTACAATCCATGGTTGTTTCTATCCAGATTTTAGGATGGGCTTTCGGTCCATTATTAATTGCTCCATTATCCGAACATGATTACATTGGTCGTAAACTAGTACTTGATGTTTCTTGTTGGATGAGTTTATTTTTTAATCTTGGATGTTCATTTGCCACAAACACATGTCAGATGATGATTTTCCGATTTGTCGGTGGTTTATTCGGTTGTGTTCCTATGAATGTCTGTGCTGGTGTCATTTCCGATATGTTTGATGCCAAATCAAGAAATGTGGCATTGGCAGGATATTCTTTGGTTCCACTTCTTGGTCCAGTTATTGCACCAGTTATCTCTGGGTTTATTGTTGATCATAAACAATGGAGATGGACTTTTTATGTCTTGTGTATGTTTAATGGGTTTGTGGCTATTTCTGCTACTTTCTTATTCAAAGAAACATATTCACCAACATTGCTTAAAAGAAAAGCCAAAAAATTAAGAAAAGAAACCGGTAATTCAAACTTGCATACCATTTATGAAGTTGCTGATGGAGAAACTAAACTTGGGAAAATTATCGTGTGTGCTACCAGACCAGTTAAGTTGTTGGTCACCAATCCAATGATTATTGGGTTAGGTTCATTTATGGCATTTACTTACGGATTTATGTACTTGCTTATTGTCACTTATCCAAGAATCTTCATGGACCAATACCATTTCAGTAAATCCGTCAATGGACTTATGTATATTCCATTAGGAGTAGGGTTTGGTTTAGGGGTCTTCGTCTGGACATATGCTATCGGGAAAGTCTACGACAATTTGACTGCTAAAAACAATGGTGTTGGGAAACCAGAATTCAGATTACCTTGTTTGATAGTTTCCGGATTCTTTGTCCCTGTTGGATTAATTTGGTTTGGATGGTCTGCCCAATATAAATTGCACTGGATCATGCCAGGTATTGGAAGTGCTATTTTCGCCATGGGTTTGGTATGTGTTTTCCAAAGTATTCAAAATTATCTCATTGATATGAATGTCAAATTTGCTGCCAGTTCTGTAGCTGCTGCTGCATTATTTAGATCATTATTTGGATTTAGTTTCCCGCTTTTCGCTAATCAGATGTATGATGGATTGGGATATGGTTGGGCAAACACTATGTGTGCATTCATTGCTATTTTGTTAGGTATTCCATTCCCTATTTTATGTTATATGCATGGTGAAAGAATACGTGAGTGGGCTAATAAGAAGATGGAAGCTGACCAGATCAGAAGAGATAAACGTAATTTGGAAAAATTAAGAAAGAAAAATTTGGGTGATAGTATTGTATAATTAGTAATTTAATATTATAGATTTAATTTATTTATTCACAAAAAAAAAAAAAAAAATAAACAGTAAAATAATGTTGTTACTTATTTAAATCGACAACCAATGACAGATATTCACTTTGACCAGACACAACCGAAAATACCAAACCCGATTAAACCCATCACGTTTGAAGAATTACAGGCATTCCCATTACCGAAACACTTAGAAGCTTTACCTACGGCGAATTTCCAACAGTTTACCGAAAACAAAGATCTACTACAAAGTTACATTAAACAATTAGATACTTATCAATCTAAACAACAAGAAATTCTCAATCAATTGAATCAGTTAGATGATTTTTTGGAAAATGTGGTGTATAAGAAATTAATGAACGAATATGAAGAATTGATTGAAAAAATAAATCAACAAATTAAAAGTATAAATATAATCTACCAAGAATTTATTAATTTAGAAACCTATCAATATCAACTATTATCATCCAATTACAATCAAGATAATTTAAAACTCAAGTTTAAGAAATTAATTGAGGAAAACAATCAGGAGAGTTTGAATATTGTCAAAAAATTTCATGAGAAGGCAGGTGAAAATTCTGATGAGAATTTTAGTACAATGATTGAAAATTTCAAGAATAGTAGGAAGTTATATCATTATAGAAAAGAGAAATTGTATAGATGGGAAGAAGAACGAGTCAGTGGGTTTTTGTAAATGTTATTATGTTACGAAGAAGTTCTATCTCCTTCAGCCGAGATGATTATTATTTCTTAACTATTTTGGAAATTATTTTTAAGCATGAGGAAGTTCTTCCGAGTCATTTGAGGTGTTTTTTTGTCAGGGATTTTGCTAAGCAAATGTACCCCGTCCCTTATCTTGAAGCAATAGTTTTTCCAAATCGAAGTTTAAAGAACAAAAAAAAGTTGTGAAAGCGGAGAATAAGGAGGAAAAAATAACAATGCATATTTCGCTTAAACTACACAAAATGCAAACTTTGTTTAATAGATCGAAGTTCAATAGATTCCGCGATATTTTGT
>JAKTXQ010000243.1:0-14916 GCA_030582995.1 Candida maltosa
CCAACAGTGGACCATTTACCACCGGTTCTGAAGTAATCAACAAACATCCAGGTCAAACCACCAGTGGCAGCAGCAAGGTTGGTGTTGACACATGCATACCAGGAACGAATAGATGAATTACCAGTGGAACCACCATTGAATCCGTACCATCCAAACCAAAGGAACACAGTACCCATGACAATGGAAGAAACGGAATGTGGTTTATATTTTGGAACTTTACCTTTAGTAACCGGGTCGTGTCTTTTCCCTAACCAAAGAGAATAAGCTAAAGCGGCAAATCCAGAGTTTTCGTGGACTGGACCACCACCAGCAAAATCCAAGGCACCCAATTTGGCAAGCCATCCATTTCCTCCCCAGGTCCAATAAGCAATTGGACAGTAAACAACAGTCAACCAGATGAATAAGAAAACCATCATTGGACCTAATCTTGCACGTTCACATCCAGCACCCGCCATCAAAATAGCAGTGACAGCAGCAAACATACCTTGATATAAACAGAATAAAATGTCTGGCAAAGTGCTTACAATCGATGGTGCTCCCAATACATTTTTGAGACAGAAGTTTTGTAATGTTCCTAAAAATTCAGACCCGTTATGAGCAAAGACTAATGAATAACCCCACCAAAACCATTGGAATCCAGCCAAACAAGCAGCCATTAAAGCTGTCCACATCAAAGATAATGCGTGCTTTTTACGAGAAACTCCTGAATACAATAGACCGACACCAGGAATCATAAGCCACACTAAAGTACTGGCAGTACCAATCCATACCATATCGGCACGGTCAAATTGTTCATTTAAATCGACTTGGAAAACGTCACCTCCAGTACCAGTTCCTGTAAAGTTTGAAGACATTTTTATATTGTGTTGTAGTTATTCAATATCCAAAACAAAAAAAAAAAATTCAATCTACCTTCTGAAGATAGGTAAAGGAATCTTCATCGTTATTTATATTTGTAAGCTTGTCTTTTTTTTTTGTCAACAAATAGAAAGCTAATCTGTTTACGATATCAGTAATTAAAGGATTAATGTCAAAAAGATCTGGTTATCAGCCAATTAAATTTCATATCTGGTTCTAAATTCCAAGAAAAATGTCACAATCAGAAAAAAAAAAAGAAAAAAGAAATTGCAGATGAAAAAAAATTAAAGATAAGCAATATGCAGGATTACCATATACGGCGTCTCCTGTTCAGGTGAATCATATATTGACGAGTATCATAAGTTAGTTGAGTTGCATGTCTCATGTTCATTAAGCCATTGCTTGTCCTGTAACGGTTTTTTTTATTTTTTTGACATTCCATGTGGTTATCGTCAACCAACCAAACGCGTGTGACAAGGATATCTGCAATCTCGTAAAGGCATAAAAAGTTAATATTATACTTATCACCGCCTTATCTAGGAGTATAAGAAAATATTTTTATTTTCTCCACCATTTTCTTTTCTTGGATTGAATCCTTTTTCTTTTCTTTTCTTTTAAACACATCAATCACGATGATTGCTCTCGCATCTTTAACTGTTTTCTGTAGCATCGGATTTTAACCGGTTAACCGTTTTCTCACTTTTAACACGACAAAAAAACACCCATTTTATCCGACATGCGAAAAACAAAACAAAACAAAAAAAAACTTTGAAAAACGTGAACAACGGAAAAAAAAAAAAATTCAACGAAAATAAAACGGACAAACAAACAAACAGAAAAAGAAAAAAAAGAAAATCGGTTGATAAACCACCAATCCTTTGGCTTTCACTTACACCTTTTCTAGTATTTGCTATAATTTTCTTACATCATTGGTGTCATCCCACAAAAACAAACATAGCAAACAAAAAGAAGAAACGAAGTCATGTCTGAACAAGATTTTAATTTCGCAACAACGATTTTAACCTCGAAAACCCCACAACAGGCTGCTGCCATTATTCCTAATGTTGTAACAGGATCAACCGGAGTTAACAAAGATTTGATCTCATGGTTCAAACTTTATACTACTACGATGGATAAATACAATCAAGGTTTACAACAATTGGTTGATGATGCAAAGAGAATTGCTCATCGTAGTAATGATGGATTCAATAACTTCCCAAGAAATTGGAATTGTTTACTTAATGCTATACAAACAGAACATGATAGTAATGAAGTGGTAAATAAAAATGTGAAAATGGAAATCCTTAATCCATTAAAAGAATTGATTGAAAAAGATGTTCGAGTTTCGGAGTTAGTGGTTAATGGACAAGAATTACAAGAGATTAGCCATAATTTAAATCGAGATGGAGAAATCCAATGGAATTATAAAGCTCCTCAAAGTTTCCAAAATTTAGAAGATTTTAAAAAAGTTGAAATACAATTAATGTTTGATATTATTTTAAATTTTTTCCAAATCCAGAATGGTAAATTGACCAAAGACTTGAAGAATAATGAAAATTCTACTAATTACTTATTGGGTAGTTATAAATTTGATCATGAAATGCAAACTCAATTGAAATATTTGGTTGATACTCAATTTCAAATCCCTCATAATGCCAACGTTGCTCCTGCCGCCAACCCACACGAACATAAACAAAGAAGAATGAGTTCGTTTATAAAACAAGATAGTAACAAACCAACTTCTCCTAAAAAACCTTCGAAATTGAAATCACGAGTTGGATCTATTTTTGGTAGAAAGAAGAAGAAGGATAAATTTGATGGTGGTGAAGCTATTCCGGAAAATGGATCAACTTCGGAAATATCCTTACCAGTTTCAAGAACAAGAACTTCTTCTTCAATGTTGTCCCGTAACAACTCGACAAGAAGATCATTTGCCACTAGGGAAGAACCACCACATCCTTACCCAAAACAAGTTGAACAGGAACCTGAACACACTAAATTACAACCAGCATTCCCACCGCTTCAACCAAATCACGTTCAACCACCTATTGCTCCAACCACTCCAGTTCATGAAAAGTTTTTACCTCCAAAACCATTACCGGAACCAGCTGAATCTCCAAACGTGGTTAAGTATAACGATTCTGATGACTCCTCGACTGATGAACGGAGAGCTTCTTTACTTGAAAAGCATGAATTATCAGATACCACACCTACGGGGGTTACATCTCCATTCAATTCCCAAGCTCCAGCTTCAGTTCCAGCTCCAAGTACACATGTACCTGGTTCTCGTCAAAGCAGTGATGGTATATATTCTTTTGAAGCAGGTGACGATGCTCGACCAATTCAAGCCACTCCAAGAACTGAACAAAATGGATTTGAAGATCCAACTTTGTCTCCGGAAAAAACTCTTGCTCCACCCCCACCACCTGCTAGAAAAGTTTTACATCATGATGAACCTTCCGTTAGAGATTCAACCGTTTTCCACAATTTACCAACAGCAACAAATACTGGTAGAGATTCAATCATTGCCCCATTGGCTAGTCAAGATACCGGTCATACGTTATTGAAGAATGATTTCAAACATCAAAATCTAACTACTACTTCCGGTTTGAGTTCATCGATTGCCGAAGTTATCAATGCCAGTTTCAAAGATGGTGAATTGGTCAAGTCTCAAGTGATTGGAGAAATTGCTTTCAACTACAATGGAACTTCCACGGATCCAATTGCAGTTAATATTCCAAATGAATTCAAAAAAGTGATTGTTAACAAAACGTTTATGGATGATTTGGGATCAGGTAGTTATAAAATCAATCCCCTTTCCATTTCATCCAAAACTCTTGGTGGTTTGAAATACCTTTTGAACCCAACTGAAGTTCCAATCATCATCCAACAAATTTGGAAGTTTGAACCACATCAATCAAGTTTAATGGTAAGTATTAGATCAGTTGTTCCATTAGTATTGGAGAATTTTGTTGTTTCCGTTGCTTTAAACCAAGATATCCAAGCCACTTCGGCTTCTTCGAAACCACAAGGTACATTCAATGAAGAAAAGAATAGAATCACATGGAGATACTCCCAACCACTTCATTTGAATGGAGAAGAACGTTTAATTGCCAGATTCATGACCAATGGTTTGGGTTCAGAACACGAATCCGGGGTACAAATCAAATTCCAAGTTAAAGATCCTCAAATTAAATACTGCAGTATATATGCAGATAATCAAGAGATACCTACATTTAGAAATTTGGTCAGTGGTAGTTATAGTGGTCATTCGGTGAATTGAGTTTTGAACCACCCTTGAACAAACAAAAACAAAAAATCTGTTTGAATATTTATATGTATATTTTTGTGTGTATACTTTTTTACTTCTGTTGTTTTCGTTGCAAAATTTTTTTATCTATTCATCTTTACTCTTGTTATCTTCAGGAGTTAATGTATCATATGCTTTTTGTAACCCACTAATTTGTTTCTTCAACGTGTCGATATCTTGTTGTTTCAATTCAATCAAATGTTTCAATTTTTCAACGGCAGTGGCTTCATCATCAGTCACTGGTTTTTTATTTGATTCACGGAAAATTTTTTCTTTCAACACCATTTTTCTAACAATAGTAACAACGGTTTGAATAGCGATCATTAAATATAAAATAGCTCCACTCAAATAAAGATTTCTTTGTGAATAAAACTTACTAGCCAATCGATCATAATCAATTCCTGGGAAATTTTTATTCAACTCGGAATCGGCATATTTGTTCAATCTTTGGATACAGTCGAAGAGTTGTAAACTCATCAACACAATTGAAAACACTACCCCAACTCGGAAATTTTGATTTTTTTGTAAAGTGAAGGTGACGTCAACGATTTTTTTTCTCACAACGTAAGGTAATGGTAATACCAAGGTTAATAAGATAACCATTTGCACAATTAATGTGCAGAACACAATTGACATTTGAAGACTCATGGTTTGTTGTTTAATCTAAGAAAAGGGGACAGGAAAAGAAAATGTAAAACAAGAAAAAAAAAAAAAAAATTTAGTGGCGAAGGGTTTATTAAAAAAAAAAAGTGAACATGAAACTTGAAATTTCAGAGATTGCAAACTAAGCCCGAAACTTTTTTTTTGTTGTCAATCAATTATGCATGTATTATCTGTCTTTTTTTTTACAAACCAGTTACTCTTCTGGCGTAATTATATGCTACAATACTAAATAATATCATGCACCCTATAATCCCCCAAAACCATGCTAAACCGTCATAATCCTGACCTGGAACCAAACAATTCATCCCCCAAAGTCCTGTAACCACATTGATTGGCAACACAATGGTACCAAGAATGGTAATCTTACCCAAAACATCATTGGTATCGTTATTAACTTTGGTCATATCAATGTTAATCTGGGCCAAATAATTTGAATGGAATCTAGCTAATAATTTTTCGTAATGACCCAATGCTTGCAACATGGTAACGATATGATCTTGAATATCCCCTAAATACATACCAATTTCCAGATGTGACGTTTCTAAATCATTGAAACGTTTACTAAATGCTTTGATAACATCCGCTTTCGATGCAAGTAATCTAATCACCGACATGACCCTCTTTCTACATTCACCGATTCTTCTCAACATATCTCCTTTCCGTTTCCAACCAAGAATCTTAGATGAACTGGATCCACTTGAACTGGATGCCGATTTGGATAATTTGGGGACAGATTGGTTGTCAACTATGGATTTAGATCTCTTTCTCCATACAAACACATTTTTCTCGTGGTGATCACCCTCGTCGTCACTATCATCATCAGATTCTGCCTCTCCAGAATGCATCTTCAATATGGTATCTTCAATGGCATTGACTTCGGTTTCTATAGTCTCAATCATCGGTGCAAACAAATCAGTAATATCATCAATCAAAGCATAACATATCCAGTCGGCAGTTACCGTCAAATAATCTTTCAACATTCTAGCACGTCTACGGACATTAATTGGATGTGGTGTTGGCGAAAAATGGAATGTGATAATACCAGTTTTGAACACAATCATGTACATGTTTAATGGCAGCAATTCCCCCTCTCTAACTTTTTTACCACGCGACATGCCTGAGGTGGAAGATTGTTTCTCTATAAATGAAGACATTCTTCGTTTTCTTTGAAACAATGACTTAATTAATTTTATTGGAGATCTTGATTCGAAAATACTACCATTGTCCGATGTATTTTCATACATTTCCTGTAATTTGTTCAACTTTTTCTCTTGTTCTTTAGCCCGTTTGCGTCTCTTTTCGTAAACCACATCGAAAGAAGTAAAACAAACAAAATAGTATGATTTGAAAAGTTCAACTTTTTCTCTAGCTTCTCCAAGAAAAATATCTTCAGTGGTTAATGGATGAATCCCGAATGTTTTGGAGAGAACCTTCATCTCTTCTTCAGTCGGATCCAACACATCCAACCAGAAAGGTTCTTGTACATTGATTTCTTCATTAACCAGTGGTGGCGGTAATGGTGTTTCTGGTCGAGATTTGGTGAGCGGCGTCAAGTTGTTATTGCTGCTGCTATGGTTGTTGTGGTGGTTGCTCGACGATACGGAATCTCGTTTAACATGCAATGATGGTGGTTTGGAAGTAGGTTTGGGGAATAATTCATCAAGACAATCATAAATTCTTGATTTATCTTCAACCAAACCCAGTAGTGCTGGGGCGTGAATAGTTTTGGTTAATGCTTCTCTAAAATATGTGAATCGACAAATCTCCTTTTCATTTCTACCTTTTAAAGACTCTTTCAAAATAGGCGGGTTATACTCTCTTGATCTTTCCCATGGTTGAATTGGAGTCGGTCTAACTCTGAAGGATTTATTTATCAGATCTAAAGATTCCACTTCATTCACTTTGTAATTATCAATCAATGGGGTACTTTCAGTTGCATCCCCTTCATTATCAGAATGAACTATATCGGTACCAAAATTAACCGACTGCTCCAAATCGTCTTTGGCTTCTTCGATTTCTTCTTTAATAAAGTCGGTCAACACTTGAATATCTGGCCAGTTACTACTAATCTTAACATCCTCTCTATAATCTGGGAAACACACATCATCTAACGATGTTGAATCACTGGAATGTTCTGATGAAGGATTTGACTCACCAAATTCAGAAATTGAATATTCTTGGTTGTTATTGTCAACGTATTGGTCTCGCCATGGATTGGCTTTATTGTATTGTCTTTGTTCATTAGTAAATTTGTCCATATCTACCGTAACAGCAGTAGGCGAAATCGAATCATCGATGGTGGATGTTTTTCTCAACAACGTTTGTAAATTTTTGTTGGTTAATGGTAAACTGGTGCGATCTCTTTCAAAATGTTGGTTCTGGAATTGTCCACTAGATCTGCGTCTTGTATTTGCTGGTGATGTATGATAATGGGCCAAATCGTTGGTGTTTCTATGATCAATCAACGCTCCTGAATTAACTAGTTCGTCTAAGGAGTTTGAACTTGCTTTATTCCCGTTTTTGTGATTAGCGGTTAGGTTTGAAGTACTAGACGAATCGTGTGACTGTTCATCATCAGGAACATAATTAGATACTGGGAATGTCATCCTCTTTTTAAACTTTCCCATAATATAAAAATGGTTGTAAACTTGACAGGATAAATCTCTTGGATCAGTTTTTTATGTATTTACTTATTTATTTTTTTTTTCCTTCGCTTTTTCTCTCCTTTTTTTTTTCTTGGAATTCTTTGATCTCGATGTATTGTAAATAATCAGAATGAAAATGAAGAGTTTGAGAAAATGGAATAAATGAACTTTATCATAGATTAGAAAAGAAAAATGTTATAAAATTGGGTAAATCACCATTTAAAATAAAATAAAAAAATTTTTTTTTTTTTTTAAGCCAAATGGAATTTGCGTCCGTTTGTGTACGGTACATGCGTTTTTTTTTTCTCTCAAGAAGATTGCTGCGGATAAGAACGCATCCAAAGCAATTAAATGACTCGACAATTTTTTGTTTCTTTTTTAACTTTTAGACACGCCAAACCTATAAAAGATATGTATCACGTGATAGTGTTCTTTTTGAAATGTATCTATTCCTCATCAGCATCACTAATCTCTTCTTCCTCTTCTTCTTCAACTTCTACTTCTGCTTCCTCTTCCTCTTCTTCTTCAGGTTCTTCCACTTTAGCCACTGCTACTTCTTCTTTTGCCTTTTTCTTTTCAACCTTTTTCTCTACTTTAGGTTCAGCTTGTACTTTTGCTCTTTTGACACCTCCATTCAAAGTATCCAAAGCTCCTTGGATTCTGTTTGTAGCCTCTAAAAGTTTATAATAAGCGTCTTCTGTTAATGAAATCCCTTTTTTACCTGGACGTTTTACCCCATCTTTATCAACGTAAAACTCTCTAATATCGACCAAATTGACATTGTTGAATTTACGGACTGTAACTCTTTTCTTTGAATCTAAGTCAATTTCAACTTCATTGGAAGATGCTTCTACTGGGGCTGCTCTTTTATACGCCATGGTTGAACGAAGGAATAATTGAATATTTTCAACGCGTTTTTTTATTATTTAAGAATATTTTTTTTTTGTATTTTTTTCTTTCGCCTTTCATCTATACAAAATCTCTAATATAATTTAATGATTCCCACTTGGCCAAGTTTCATTCATGTGCTTTCCTAAAGATTTTTGAACTTGAGAGACCAAAGCCAGGTCGTCATCAACATTATTTTTGACATCAAGATAACATTGAACAGCAGCATCTAATTCATCTAAATTGGAAACCCCTAAAACAATCCCTGAATTGTACTTGAATAACCATTCCCTAATTGCAAATCTAGTAGCCAATTCGGCCAACTCGATATTTTTCGATTTCAAATCCTGAGCAATTTCATCAACAGCCTTCTTCAATTCCGGTGCTGCTGGGTGGAAATCGTGTGTTTTACCTGATCTCAACATTGACATGGAAAGAATTGATCCATTTAATACCACTTTAACTCCACAGTCAGAAATAAATTTGTCATAATATTCAAACAACAAAGTGTTTTGAATACACCCGTTACAGTAAGATAAAATAGCATCTAATGGTCCAATCTCTTGTTTACATCTAAAGGCAATTTCGTACAAGAATTTGACTGGGTATCCTGAAATCCCGAAATTCTTAATCAAACCCTCTTTTTTCAACAAACTCAACTCTGTCAATGCTTCTATAATTTGATCTGGCTCGACAAATTCAATATCATGCATGTATACCAAATCAAGATATGTAGTGTTTAACCGTTTCAATGATCTTTCGACAGATTTACGAACATTTTCACGTGAATAGTCAAACTCGTCCAATTTCACTCTACCGGCTTTGGTACAAATGTAATAGGTTTCTCTTGGGAAGGTTATTTTCTGTAAGGCTTCGCCGATGATTTCTTCTGATGGACCATAGTATGGTGAAGTATCAAGTGCATTCAATCCTTTTTGGAAAGCACTTTCAATCAAACTTGGTACAGGAAGCAGGTAAGGGTCGGAACTATATTGATGGTTGAACACTGCCCCTCCTATGATCAATGGTGGTAAGTTTTTAATCGAGTAAGGTTGTATCACTTCTGCTTTACCAATCATTTTGACGGTGTTGAAATAGTAACTTCAAAAAAAAAAAAAAAAAATCTAAAATACTGTTCAACGCATAAAATCAAGTGAAGCGCGGAATAATTTATTTCCGTTGTCATACATACATATATAATACATTGTTGAACTTTTTATTGGGGGGTATTGCTTAAAACAAATCATCTCCTTCGATAATATAGTTCCCAGGAATTAAACCAATCATGCCTCCAGATGTGCCACAATTCTCACTCAACTCACAAACAAACCAATTATCCTCTTGTTTGTGAAGAATGTACATTTGCCAACCTTTTTTGAAAAACAACTCTCCTTCATGTTGAGGTTTGAAATTATATCTAGCTTCAGCTTTTGTGATGTAAGTTTTCTTGTTAATTGGAGTAAGTTTGAGTGATTTTTTCCGTGGTGGTAACGATTTCGGTCTATTAAAACTAATGGATTCATATCTTTGGGCTACTTCATTTCTATCATCAATAAAATCAGATTTAGGACGTCCATTACGTAATGATCTTCTGAACTGGCTAACGTCACCATCACCTCCAGAATTTAAATCTTCAAGTGCTTTGGCAATGAAATCAATGGAAAAATCTTTAATAACTGGTACTTTTTCCGGTTCAGGTGCTTTCTGTTTATATTTGAAATCATTCGTTGCTCGTCTACTAATTTGTTCCTGTACTTCTTGCAATTGTTTTTCCTTTCTTCTTGGTGAAGCCCAGTTTCTCTCGGAACTGTAATCGGAAGAACCATTACTTGATTGTAATCTCTCGTCTTTCGAGAAAATATCATCTGAGTAGTTTGACTGGTAATCGGAAGGTGGTTTCCTTACTGGTGAAGGAGTTTTGTTGGTATTTCGTGTTGGTAATAATTTTGGAATTGGTTGTTGTGATATATCTTTAGCGGGAGGTACTGGTCTAGGAACGTACGCTGTTGTTGTTGGTGGTGGTGGTGATCGTGATTGTATTTCTGTATTTTGAATGATTTTCTCGTGCTCTTGATACGGTGTGGGTATCACAGATTTAGTTGGTGAGCTACTTCTGGAATGTGACGAATAGGTACGTGAAAGTAAAGCGGAACAATCTGGACTGGCAAAGTTCAGAATGGTGTACCCAATTTGGGGTTCATCGCACCCGTTCATGTAGTCAACGAATTCTGGATCATCATATATTTTATTACCAGTTCCATAATTGCCACTAAACTCTTCAATATCTGCCGGTGGTTGTACTTGGGCAAATAATGGTCTTGCCAAGTCAACGGCTTGGTCTTGGTCAACACATAATGTGGCAATGTTGTTACAATAATTGAAACAATTGATTTTTATCACTTGAATTCTTTCAACTTCTAGTTTGTAAAAATCATTTAAGGAAATATTCCAATCTCTTTTATAAATTTCATTAATTTCTTTAAAATTGACTAATGCAACATGATAGTTCTGCCTTGTGGTTGCCATCAGGGCATTTATTTTGTTATACTTTTGTTGATTCTTGTCCAATTCTCTACCCCAAGTTGTTTGTAACAGTAGTCTTAATGATTTTAGGGAAATACATTCTTCTTTGTATTTAGATTTGTAATGGTTCAATTCTTTGAGTGCTTGTTGTCGTTTAATGATAACTTTATTCATATGATATTGTAATTTATTGACTCGTTGTAAATATAATTGTTGGAAAGTCTGTAGTTTTTCTGCATTGACGTGGGTAATTGTTTTAACGAATTTATGATTATTATCAATCATCAGTTGGTTCTCGGTGACTAGTTTATCTAATGATTGTTTCATAGTTCCTGTTTCATGAGATCCAAGGCAGAATTTGTGTTGAAGTTTTTCTAGTTTTTTGGTATACTCTCTTTCGATATTAATCTTTTCATGATAGAAATTGACAATTTCATTTAATGTGTTTAACGAATCTTTAATCCTAATGGTGATGACTTCGAAACTTTTTTCAGGGGAAGCACCCCAAAAATTATTAACAAATTGAATTTGTGTCGGTTGTGATTTTGATACTCTCATTGGTATAACTTGAATATCATTAATTAGTTACTAACAAAAAGGGAAAAACAAGAAGAAGAAGAAGAAGAGAGAAAAATAAATAAATGTTTAAATTAGTCGGTATTTTTGTTGCTTGGAGTTTTAAGTAAGAAGATCAATTTTTTTTTTGTATTTTGCTTTTATTGTATCGAATTAGGCGAAAAAGTAAACAAATCGAAAATCGAAAAAAAATAAAATCAACTGAATTGAACTGAAAATCTGACCCGCAAAAGAAAACAAACACAACAAAGTTTGGTGAATTGAATTGAATTGAATTGTGAAACCTTAACAGTAGCTTAACCTGGTCTTGCGGTTTCTTTGTCATGAAATTAGTTACTGACGTACGTAATTTATGAAATGCAAGGGATTACTTTCTTTTTTTTTTTACAAAAATTCTCCTACAAAAAAATAGAACCAATCAAACTAAATCACTGATGATAGATGACTACTATGCTATGATTAACCAACTCTATGTTCTGCATTTTGATGTATTTTTTAACACGGAAAAATGTCTGAAAGATAAAACCTTAAATATCACGTGACAATCTCGGAGAACACAAAAATGCGTTTTTCTTTTTTTCAGAGTCACGAGGCGGGATCAAAGGAAGAATTTTTTTTTTTTTGCCGAATATTTCCTCTTTATAATGCGGACCGAGAGTCAAATATTATCTGTGGATTGAAATTTTTTTTTTAGATAATACTTGTGATATATAAGCAACCAAATCCTTCAATATCATAAAGCAAAGAAAAGAAAAAAAAGAATCCACTTTTTTTATTTATTTCTATAGACTATCAACATATGGTATAACATGTCATTAGAAACATTCAAAGAAACAAAATTCTACATTTGGTCATCCAAAGTAATATCATTCCTTATAAGTCAATGGTTTTTCGTGTTACTTGGGGTGTTTATTGCATTAGCTCATTCATATCCACAGTTTGCCAAACAGGGTGGGATAATTAGAGCAGAATATACTATCAGTTATGGTGCCGTGGCAATCATTTTCCTTATTAGTGGGTTATCTATGTCCACCAAGCAATTATTAGTCAATGCTGCCAACTGGAGAGCTCATTTTACCGTATTATCCATGTCATTCTTAATCACAAGTTCTATAATTTTCGGTATTGCACTGGGGATCAAAGCCAGTCATGATGGTCAAATCGATGATTGGATGTTGGTGGGGTTGATTGTGACCCATGCTTGTCCAACTACCGTTTCTTCCAATGTCGTTATGACAAAACTTGCCGATGGTAATGATATTTTAACTTTATGTGAAGTGTTTATCGGGAACATTTTAGGTGCTTTCATCACACCAGCATTATTACAATTATACATGAGAGGGACATGGGATTTCGGTAATCCTAGTCATCAAGAAGGTGGAGAATCTACTATCCAAGAATTGTATGGTGAAACAATGAAACAGTTGGGATTATCTGTTTTTATCCCATTATTTGTTGGTCAAGTGGTACAAAATGTATTTCCTGATCAAACCAAATGGTGTTTATCTTATTTCAAGTTGGGTAAAGTAGGTTCGTTCATGTTGTTATTGATTATGTTTCAATCATTTTCGACTGCTTTTGCTCAAAATGCATTTGAAAGTGTCAGTCATGCGTCAATTATATTCCTTGTGTTTTTCAACATTGGTATTTACTTATTTTTCACCGTATTGACATACATCTATTCACGTCCGTTTTGGGTCAAGAGATGGTTTTTTGAAGAACCAAATGAAACTTCATCAACACTTTACCGCTACAGTTACAAGTTCTGCCGTCCATTTTATTATAACAGAAAAGATACAGTTGCCGTTATGCTTTGTGGACCCGCCAAAACAGCAGCATTGGGTGTGTCGTTGGTTTCTTCACAATATGGTGCCCATAACCCGAAATTGGGTATAATCTTAGTACCTTTGGTTCTTTATCAAGCGGAACAAGTTATAACAGCCAATTTCTTGGTCAAACTCATGAAAAAATGGATTCACGCTGAAGATACGATAACTATAGACGAAGAGACTACAGCAGGATCTATCAATAGCATAAATAAATAAATAAATAATATACTTTCTAGAGTCATTAATGCATACATACCATATCTACCTATCAAAAAGAAAACTCACCCAACTCTCTTTCAAGTTCGTCTATGGCGTTCTGTAGTTCTGTCTTGTTGGCAATCAATGAATCCAATTCATCAAATCTTCTAGCTTTGGTATAATCTTTTATTAAATTTTCAACCAAAAATTTCTGTTCATTGATAACCATAAGCTGTTCTCTCATTTCTCGAATTTGTTTCTTAGTTAATCTTGGTGGTGAAGGAGTACGTGGTAGTTCGGTTTTCTCCTTGTACTGATCAGATATGGATTTGTATTTCACCAAATTATCTTGAAGAAACATTGCATTTGCTTGGTAGATGTTGGTTATCACCTTTTCGTAGGTGACGTATTCGGATTTAATCATCAATTTGTCATCTTCTTTGGAATAAAAACTATCGCGAAACTGGATCAATGAATTTTCCAAATCTTTTAACGCATGGACTAATTTGTTTCTCACCTTGATTGAATCTTGTTTGGTGTTGACTAAACTTTCAAATTGGGGGATTAACCTATCAATCTGTTGTTTTTGAACCAGCATTGCTTCATACTTTACAAACACACCATCGTCGGTATCAACCTGTCGTTTCCAATCAAATAATAACGCATTCTTACAATCAACGCAACATCTGAATTTAACTTTTTCGTCTGGACTTGGTGGTTTCTGATAATTTAGATGGGGTAATTTCTCAATTAGTTTAATCAATGGGACATTAATTGAACAACTTTTACGGATTCCATTCGGGTCATCACAAACCACGGTTCCACATAATCGACAATGGTGTCTTCTTATAAATATATTGAATTTCACAAAACATATTGAACAGTTTGTTGAATCTGGAGACCAATTGACAACTTCATCGACGGAAGAATTGTCAAGTAATAAGTTCGTGAGCTTGATAAAGTTTCTCTGGATCTTAGTTCGGTATAATTGTTGTGATTCCACTTTATTTTGTCGATAATGTTGAAACTCATCTGTTAAATCAACACTGTTAATTTCAGGTGTGGTTTGTTTCGCCAAATAACACGTTTCACAACATCGACACCATACCCCTGAAGAATCATATTGAGGGACCTTTTCATCACTATCTGGATTCCGTAGACGAACTTTATAATGAGTATGATCGTTGCAAAATAATTGTCCACATTTTCGGCAATTAACTATTCCATTTTTGACACTCAATGTCTTATCACATAGAGTACATCGTGATGTTGATGAATGTGGTTTCCAATGCGACCTCCTTATTGAGGATCCTGGAGCGTTTAATTCTGAGTCGCCTATACTGAAACCATTATCCAGGAACGATATTCTATTAATTTTCCGAGGTGGTGTAGTGTTCATGATTGAGGGCGGAGTACAGGAAATCTT
>JAKTXQ010000244.1:0-14778 GCA_030582995.1 Candida maltosa
AGAGGGATTTTTTTCGTTTTTTTTAGCCGCATTAACCAAATAAACCGGAAAAATCCCAAAAAAAAAAAAAAAAAAAAAAAAAATTATATTTTTCCAAAAATCCTTTTTCTTTCTTCTTTTCTGTTCGTCTTTTTGATTATTACTGTTTTTCAAGATTGTTTTTATTCATATCAATCTCTTTCGCTTTAATTAATCATTTATAAATCATGTTACCATTTGCTTGGCCTTATCCTCCAGAACAAAAAAATGGTTTCTGGGGGGTTCCAACATCAACTATCGACTGGTGTGAAGAAAATTATGTCGTATCAACTTATATTGCTGAAGCTTTAAATACAACTACAAATTCCGTTTTCATCCTTTTGGCATTATTCGCCATCTTCCATGCCTTCCGTAATAAATTAGAACCAAGATTTATTTTCACTGCTTTTGGATTCTTACTTGTTGGTATTGGATCATGGTTATTTCACATGACTTTGAGATATCATTTCCAATTATTGGACGAATTACCAATGATTTATGCCACATGTATTCCATTCTGGTCCGTGTTTAGTGAATTCAAATCTCGTAAAGAATCATTGATGGTGGGTATTGGTATTTTCTCAGCTGCAAATTTACTTACTGCTATTTACTTACATTTCAGGAATCCAACCATTCATCAAACCGCCTATGGGGTATTGAATGGACTTATTATTATCAGATCAATCCAATTAAATGTCAAGTATGTTCATGATAAAACTGCTAGAGTTCAATTACATTGGACTAGTATTTTTGGAGTTGGTATTTTCTTGTTTGGTTATTTCTTGTGGAACCTTGATATTCATTTTTGTGATTTTGCCAGAGCTACAAGAAGAGAATGGGGGATCCCTTACGGATTCATCTTGGAAGGTCATGGTTGGTGGCATATTTTCACCGGTATTGGGGTGTATTATTCATTGGTTTATGAAGAATACTTGCGTTGTTTCTTGACAGGTACAGAGAAATATTTCGAATTTAAATGGATTTTGGGGTTGCCAGTTGTTTATTGCATAGACAAACCGGGGTTGGAAAGACATAGAGCTGTGGCCAAATTGGCTGAAGAAGATCAGAAAGCGTTATTAGAAAAGAAGAAGAACTTATAAATTATTTACTATTTCTAATATAAATTTGTTAGACTCACCAGCAAGTGTAGATTGTAAAACCTTGGTATCAGGGTTTGCACGCCATGATTTCAATATTTCTTTTAGTCTAGTCATACCTTCGCTTACTTCTTGTGGTGAGCATTGTTTCTTAAGTGGAGGTTCTTCACTCAATTCTTCAGCTTTCCTCTTGGCCATGTTGATAATTTTTTGTGGGAATTTAACTAATTCAGCAACATGAATACCAAAAGATTTATCAGAAATCCCTGGTTCCACTTTATACATCAACGTAATATCATTTTCTTCATTTTCTTGAGCAACAACATGCAAATTTTGTACTTTCCCCAGGTATTTTTCCGATAATTTATTCAATTCATGGAAATGGGTGGCAAACATGGAGAAACATTTCTTATCAGTAATCAAATGTTCCAGAATGGACCATGCAAGTCCAAAGCCGTCATATGTCGAAGTACCTCTACCTAATTCATCAATAATAATTAAAGAATTTTCAGTAGCAGTAGCCAAAATCGAAGATGTCTCTAGCATTTCAATCATAAATGTAGATAAACCTTTCAATTGAGAGTCCCCTGCACCAACACGAGATAAAATGGCATCAAAGATAGGCAATTCGGCACCTTCATTGGCAGGGATAAATGAACCAATTTGTGCCAAAAGTGAAATAACTCCGATTTGTCTTATATAGGTTGATTTTCCTCCCATGTTTGGACCAGTGATGATTACGAAACGGTTTTCATCCATGGTGACATCATTCGATATAAAATTGATATCATCTTGTACTTCAAGTAAAGGATGTCTAGATTCAATCAAATTGATTTTCCTTGAGGATTCATTAAATGGGTATAATGTAGGTTTGGTGTAAGAATTTAAAATACTAGCAATGGCAAAACTTGTAATAACATCCAAATGGGCCAATGTGGAAGCAAGTGAATTGAAAACTGATTCATAGGTTAATGTGAGGGACAACACTTCTCTGATAACTTCTCTTTGTTTGATGTTATATTCTTCACAAGCTTTACCATACTCTTTAGAAAGATTTTTCAATTCTTTAGTAGTGAAAATAACCCCACTTTTCTGGGTTTGAAGCTCTTGATATTTTTTGTTATTTCTCAACACCACAGATTCAATTCTTGTAAGACGTAAACACCAGCCATGTACTTGATGTTGTTCCAATTTCAATTTTTTATTAATCTCCATATTTAAATCATCCCCAGCATCAGCATGAAGTTGATTGATACTTTCAAGAGCAGATTTCATACGACCATCAATCTCAACTAAAGACGCGTCAAATTCGGGTTTGATTTTATGGTCTTCATAAGCATCAACATCAAGGGTGATTGTAGTTTCCACCAATTCACAAAATCTTGCTAATGCTTCTTGGCTTTTTTCCAATGGAGTAGTATAATAATCAATGTTTAACACGTCCATTAATTTAGGTAATGAAGTGACTGTATCATATAAATGAACCACATCATTTAATTTTTTATTTTCACCACCAGACTTTTTCATACCTGTACTGATTTTCTTGAGTAATCGGGTGATATCAGGAACTCCAGATAAAAAATCTTGAGTTTCCACTCTTAAACTAGTATCATCAATCATTGATTCCACCAATTTCTGACGTTCAATGATAGCCGCTTGATCGATTAATGGTTGTTTCAACCATTGTGATAATAATCTTGAACCAGCGGCAGTTTTACATTTGAATAATTCATAAATCGACGTGACACCTTTGCTATTACCACTAGGGAATATATTCAAAGCTTTCATGGTTGATGAATCTAACTTCATAAATGTGGATAAATTGTATTTGTTGAGAGTGAAAGTTTTGGAACTGTTCAACAAATCCAAATATTGGATCAATGCTCCACAACAAGATAATGACAATGAATAATCAGTAGAATTCAACCCTTTGGAAGCTAATGTCAACTCAATGTTTTCGGTATCCAACAATTTACTTAAATCTTGGTCCACATCTTTTGGGAATGAATTGACGGCACTAACCACCAAATTGTTAATTTTTTCCAAAGCTTGTAAAAACTTATTATTTTCAACTTTCGCAGATATCAACACTTCATTAACCCCCAATTGAATCAAAAGACTTTCCAAATTGGAGAAAACATCATTATCTTCAAATTCAGAGAAGTAAATTTCCGTATCTTCAATCACACACACACCAATCTTCTTACCTAATTTAATAGCAGCGATACAAGAATTCGACCCATCACTGAAATCAAACTCAATTTCAAATTCTTCACTCAAACTTTCTAGATTCCCAACACTACCGGAATTAAGCAACTCGAAAGTTTTGCTATCATAAATCTCGAC
Source organism: Candida maltosa (assembly GCA_030582995.1). NCBI lineage: Eukaryota > Fungi > Ascomycota > Pichiomycetes > Serinales > Debaryomycetaceae > Candida > Candida maltosa. The sequence goes on from JAKTXQ010000244.1 coordinate 3,462, forward strand.
TTTGTAATGATTTTTCAAACAAAACTTCAACAGCTCTTTGAAATTCTGTAATGATAAACTGAGATACTGTGTGCCATTGCTGATCTTGATACTTGCTCGTGAACGATATACATTTTCTGCAATCAAATCAGCATCCTCTTTAAGAACGGTGAAGTAGTCATGGTTGTTGTGAGAAATGAATCGAACAGTGGTGGATTCTTTTTCAGGTAATTGGGAATATTTCTTAAAGTATTGTCTTTCATCCGACAGACCGTTAAACTTCAATTCAGGTCTTGTACTTGACATAGTTGACGATATAGATAAAGAAAGGAGAAGAAGAGGCAAGTAGAAAGTGAATTTGTTGTAAATAAAGATGAATAAAAAAAAACGCGTCTTAGAAAATAAAAATGAGTTACAAAGTTGATGAAGTCGTGTAAATTGAACATGTCACGTGATATATCAAGTAATTTATAATTTGATCACCAAATGCAACGATAATCACATAGCAGTCATAGATCATATCAGTACAACACTTGGTAAATGTAAGCTCTCTATTTAAACTTCATGCATTATCATTTCTCTTCGGTGAATCAGATCACAAAAAAAAAGATTCAAATTTTTTTTTCTCTCTTTCCTCGAACCTCATCTCTCTCTCCATACAAAGAAAAGAACGCTAATAGAAAGTACTTCCTTTTTATTCCGGACAAACATGTTGACCTTAGACGATGACCTCAAACTAGTCATCTTAGAATATCACGAATACAATTCGTCGATCTTTTTAAACCACAACATCGACAAAACATGGACCTATTTCCAAAGTTTAGTTCCAGAATTAACTAGGTCATCAATACAACTAATCCTTGATTCGAAAAACTTGATCCGGAAGAATTCCATAAACAGTTTGAATTTCTATATGGTTTTGGAATACGTCTCGAAATTGGAATCTCTGGATACCGACGTGAATGACATTATTGATTTGGTTACTAACTTGAATCATATTTCACCAATTATGAATCAAGAAAAATTGATTAATTTGTTGATGCTTAGAAAAGACAATAATAGAGATAAACCAAGTATTACTATTCCGCAACAATTGTCATTGATTCAACAAAAGAGGTATTCGGCTAATAATGTTTATTATTTGGATGAGGTGAATATCCCTGTTGCAGGTAACGAGATGGTTACGATTACTATTCTGGGGAATCTTTCCGCAACTGATTTCTTGGATCCGTTAGTTGTGAGTTCAGTTAAATCAGATACGTTTAATTATTTTCCAACTGGGTTATTGAATCCGTATCATTTGTATATCTACCTTCTAAGATTGAACTACCTGTTGCAATTACAAGGACGGAGAATATTGTTGGTTATGCAAAACAATTGTTGTATTAATAATTCATTCACCAATATTGAATTGTTTTACATTGATAAATCGGTGGATAAGTATCATGTTGGCGGTAATGCATTACGAATGCCAAGTGATTTTGGATTGACGGATTGGATCAAGGCTGCGTTACCACCATCGAACCTCATCAGTGATTTATTAATCAATTACCATAAACTCATTCATAAATTGAAATCGGATCCAGTATATTATAAATTCAACCAATTGTGTATTTGGGTATCTAATTTGTTAGGGGTTAAAGATAGTCCAGCTCCTGATTTAAGAATTCGATTTGCTGGTGGTATTTTCATCGTTGACGGGATAACTACCCCAGTTGCCGCGAGAAAACACATTATGGATTATCATTATGGGATCATTGATATTATATCAATCATGAATAAATTGAATGAATTTAGGAACTTCCAATCCCCTAAAAAAATCTTGAATTGGAAGAATATTGATGCGTTTTTCCAAAATGAACTTTTCCCAGCGGTTTCTTCTGATGAATTGTATTTCAAGTTGTCATTCGTATACAATGAATTGCAAGCGAGAAGTAACAATATGATAACTCATTATCAACCATCTCGACGAACTGAGTTTATTGCTTCCCCGGAACAACGGAAATTGATTAAATCCATCTGTCGAATTAATGATGGTTTAAAGAAAAATATCGACAAGTCATGTTTCACATCTACATTACATATAAATTCTAACAATTTGACGAAAAGAGATTTGGATTTGATTGTTGAGGATGAGCCAGCGCAACACTCTGAAAGTGAAGATGAACTACAGAAAGAAGTCATTCCTGTTGCTCCTCAACTACAAAAGGAAGCAACGCCTGTCGCACCAGTTACTGCTACTACTACTACAACAACAACAACAACAACAACAAATATTCAAAATGGAAAGATCACACCAGCTAAGAACGTTGTCAATACCTTTTCACCAGATGTTAGAACAATCAAGAAATCCAAAATCATCCAATCATTAAAACAAAACCAATTGAATTTCGTTGATCTTGATGAAGCCAGCAAAAACGACGAAAATGGCGATGATGATGATTATGAAAATCATATTGATGAATCATTTGCTAAGAAAATCACCAGAACGAAATATACTCCTCATTCAAGTGCAAATGCATCGATTGTCACTAGCAGTACGCCTTCCAATCTGGGTAAAAATTCTACTGAAACAATTCCAACGAATAATTCATCCACCAACAACAACAATAATCAAATGAGTCCTGGGGGTGGTGCTAAACTTTCCTTCAGACAACGTCTTTCCAGTATGTCCCATGATAAAACTTCACCAGTTATTTCTACAACTGCGGCGATTAATAGATCAGGAACCTTAGTCAATGGTTCACCAAATGGAAGAACTCAATTACCAGTCACAAAAGAAAATGACAATATTGAATCACCACAAGTTGAACCACAACCATCATCTTCGGATAAACCAAACTCGAGCTTTAGTTTCTCTTTGCCTAAAAATATCAAATTGAAAAGATCATTCAGTAATTCAGCCGTTGATGATGATGATAATGAAAGTGATTCAAGTGATTATTCTATACCTGAACAGGAAAATGAGGGAAAGGATGGTGTTCTTGCAAGTAGTCCAATCAGAACTAATCCTCAAGAAGTTGTTGAGGAAGATGTTGTTGAGACGGAAGATGTAATTACTGACAAAAAGGAAGAAGAAAGTGAACAAGAGGATGACGATGAGGATGATGAGGATTATAATGATAAATATGATGGTGCTGTATCCAAATTATTTGATATGGAAGCAGATGAATCTGGCGATGATGATGATGAATCCACTGTATATACCGAAAGTGAAGAAGAGGAAGAAGGAGAAGATATCGCCGATGAAATTGAAAATAAACCAAATGACAACAAGGATGAAGATGAACAATCTGAAAATAATAACGTCTATGATGTTGATTCAGAGAGTGAATCCGAAGAAGAAAATGTTTCTGAATATTCTTCCTCTGAAGATGAAGAAGAGAAGCAAACTAGTAAGGTGACACGTATTAAAAGACGTATAGTTGATTCTGAAGACGAAGAGGAAATCGAAACTCAAAAGAAGTCTCCAAGTAAAGTTGTTTCTGATAGTGAATCTGAATCTGAATCTGAAAGCGAATCTGAAGATGAAAAGGAAACTGAAACTAAAACTCAAAAGAAGTCTCCAAGTAAAGTTGTTTCTGAAAGCGAATCCGAATCTGAAAGTGAATCCGAAAGTGAATCCGAAAGTGAAAGTGAAAAGGAAACTGCAAACAAACCTGAATCAGAAAGCGAATCAGAAGACGAATCAGATCATAACAAATCCAATCAATTCTCCAACATCGCAACACCAAAGATCAATCCACCAAAAGAATCACCACAAAACAACCACTCCCCAATCAAATCATCACCAGTAAGTTCTCCTATCAAGAAACTAGTATCATCACCAGATCGAATCCCAATGATCCCTCATCCTGCTAATTCCCCAATCATTCCATCTCCAACAAAACCAAGATCTCGAGTCTCATCAATGTCTTCTGATCCGTTCGCAACCACCACAAACAGCACATCTTTGAATAAGAATGCGGCACAAGTATTATCAACATCACCAACCAAATCAACAACAAACAAACGTAAAACAGGTAATGAAATAGCAGAAGAGATAATAGCAACAACGATAGCACCGAAAGGAAAGAGAAAAGCACCACCATCATCATCGCAAAAACTGGAACCAGCGAAGAAACAAAAACAAGACAAAAAATCATCATTTACTGCAGACTCACCTATAAATACTAAATTATTGAGTATTTTCGAAACTGCTTCGAATGAAGTTGCCAAAGCAGCTGGTCAGTTTGTGAAACTGAGATCAGCGCCACCACCCACGACGGAAACATCACTACTGACACGTGGTCCTCGTAATTTTAGAAGATATAAGAGTGAGGAATATATCGTAGATAGTGACAGTGATAAGGAGGAAGAAGAAAAGATTGAGAAGACTGTTGAAAAACCTATAAAGATAGGTGTGGTAAAGAAAGAACCAATCAGCAAAGAAATTGTCAGTGATAGTGATAGTGATTCTGGAGAACTGGAAGAACTGGAAAGTGATGATGAAGAAGATGTAAGTAAATCTAAAGTTGTTGAATCTCTGGCTGATGAGTCAAGTGACTCAAGTGATGATGATGATGATGAAAAGGCGAATATTACCAGTAGTCAATTAGTTGATAAAATAAGCAGTACTTCAACATCACCAATTTTCAAAAAACAGGTTGATGTCAAACCAACCGTTAAAAAAGCGGTTGTTAAGGCAGCTCCGAAGAAAAAGAAATCAAGCTTATTGAAAGCGAGGGATGAATCGGATTCTAGTGAGGAGGAAAGTTCAAGTGAAGATGATTCTGAGTCAGAATCTGAGTCTGAGTCTGAGTCTGAATCAAGTGATGATGAAAAACCTGTGGCGAAGTCTGCTGCAAAACCTGTTGCTAAACCTGCTGCAAAACCTGTTGCTAAACCTGCTGCAAAACCTGTTGCTAAACCTGCTGCAAAACCTACCAAAAAACCGGAAGAATCAAGTGACGAATCTATGGAATCATCAAGCAGTGAAGATGAAAGTAGTAGTTCAAGTGAAGATGAAGATGAGGAAGTTACTTTTAAATCAACAGGTAAAATAGAGGTTGAATCATCATCAAGTGAAGAGGAAAGTTCTGATGAAGAGATGAAACCAGTACCGACTCAATCTAAAAAACCTGAACCAAAACCTACTGTTGTTGAAGAATCATTATCATCAGAAGAAGAAAGTGACAGTGATAGTTCAAGCGAAAGTTCAAGTGATGAAGAAGAAGAAAAGCCAACTAAGACCCCTGCTAAGTCTGTCGAGAAAAAGGTTGAGCCATCATCATCATCAAGTGAAGAAAGTGATAGTGATAGTGATAGTGAAGACAATAGTGAAGATGACAAATTGACACCATCCAAAAAGAGATTAGTTGCAAGTAAACCAATTCCAAAACCAATACTTCAACGAGTTCCATCAGGTAAATCAACTGTGAATAACAATAGTGAACTGGAAAGTTCTAGTGATGAGGAAGAAGAACAACCAACAAGGAAGAAAATTAAGTTGTCGCCAACTGATGCGGAGGAAAAAGAAAATCCACCAAAAGGGGTATTATTGAAGAAGAAAAGTTTATTGTCATTGAGTGATTTACGACAACCAAAAACTACAATTGAGAGTAAGAATCAATTTTCGAGTCCAATAAGTTCACCTGGTAAGAATAGTAAGAAGTCAAAATTATCAAGAGTGTTTAATAGTGATAGTGATGAAGAAAGTGAGACTAGTAGTGAGAGCAGTGGTAGCAGTGAGAGTAATGAAAGTAAAAGTGAGAGTGATATTCCAATGTCACAACAGATTGAAGATAAGAAGAAAGCAACAATAACAAAGAGCAATAAAGAAGACTCTTCCAGTTCTTCCAGCTCATCCGGATCAAGTGATAGTGATAGTGATAGTGATTAGTTGAATAGAAGAAAATAAAAAGTTATGTACATATATTATTATATTTCTAGATAATTCTCTGTGGAGATTTGTCGGATTTAAAGGATCGGCGATTATGTAATAAACCGAAATTAAGTAGCACACGATGCATAAAACAGATCACGTTTCTTTTGATATTTTTGCCATTAAATAAATAAATCCGATGTTGGATTAAATGGTAGATATACCAACAACTCCACAACAATTAGACTAAGTAATAATGGTTAACTCTGATTGGTTGATGATAAACAGTGTTTAATAATAATTATAATCGGATTTATTTATCTCTGGTAAAAAATAATAGAAGAATTAAAAAAAAAAGCAATGGTCGTGTAAACATTACCAAATTTAAGGGAGATTTCGGGTTTTCGGAAACTGATTGGAAAAAAATTTCTTTTTTTTTTTTAATTTAATTTTTCAGAAGCTTCTTCAATATAAAAACATCTTCATCATCTCCATCTTTTTTTTTTAATTTAATTTTATAACCCCCTTCCACATACATACATAAACAAACTATGAAGTTATTTGAAAGTGAACATTTTTTTAATTATCCTTGGGATCAAGTTACTGCAGCAAATTGGCAAAAATATCCAAATGAATTATCAACACATGTTATATCAGTTGATATATTAAATCGTGAAATAATTAATGATGATAAGAATAACAATAATAAGATATTACGTACAGAAAGATTAATTGGTTGTAAACAACCAATACCAAAATGGTTATCATTTATTGTTGGTGGAGCAAGTGTTAGTTATGTTCGAGAAGTTAGTGAAGTTGATTTAATTAATAAAGTATTAATTATGAAATCAATGAATTTAACAATGAATAATTTATTATTAGTTAAAGAAACTGTTATTTATAAACCAGATGAAGATTTAATTAATAATAGAACTATATTTAATCAAAGTGCTGAAATTACTGCTTTTGCAAGTTTAAGTAAATTATGTGATAAATTAGAAGATTGGTCAATTGAAAGATTTGGTCAAAATGCTAAAACTGGTAAATTAGCATTTGAAAGTGTTTTAAATAAATTAACTGAAAAATGGGAAGAAAATGGAATATTTGAATCAAGTAATAACTCATCATCATCATCATCATCAGTTTTACAAGAAGTTAAGAAATTAATATAAACGAAAGAAAACAAAAGGTTTAATAGCATTCAGTTCATTTTCATTATCATTTACATTTACATTTATTATAAAATATTGGGAATCATAGTTTGTTTATTTGTTGTTGATTTGGAGTTTTATGTTTATTTATTTTTTATTTTGTTTTTGCATCTAAATTGTCTGATTGGTTAAAGAATTAAAGACAATTTTAATAATTCATTGTAAATAGTTTCATTTTATTTTATTTTATTTTATTTTATTTTATTTTATTTATTCTTAATACATTACAAACGGTTCATATATTGATTAATAGTTGTAGTTTGTAGTTGATAATTGGTTTGTACACTCCCACCATAGTTAAGAGGAGAAAAGTACTCATCTCATCTCTCACTAATAATATTTCTCGTCTATATAAATTTATTTAATTTAGTTTCAATTGATTTCTATTATTATTAAACTAAACATACAAATGATACAACAACACGAAGAAGAAGATGAACTACAATTACCAATACCTTTAAAACAACAACATCAACAACAAGAAGAAGAAGATGAAGATTTTTTTCAATTTTTAACCAAATCAACCAACACCAATAACACTAACAACAACAACAACAATCCCATTAAAGATGATTTTGATTTTAATTTTAATATAGAAGAAGAGATTAATAAAATTATGTCATTAACACCACTAACATCAACATCAACAACCACGAGTAATAAAGAAGAAGTACAAGAAGAAGGAATTGAAACACCATTATCATCAATATTTTCACCAATTGATTTAAATAATAATGATCAACAATTAACCAATGATAACACCATTAGTTATTTAAAAGATTTAATGATTAATAATAGTAAAACATTAGGATTATATTCATTATTAAAAACAACTTATTTAAAATTATGTAAAGAATTTAATTTCTTATTAAAAAAATTTAATGAAAATGAAAAAATTAAATTAAAATTAATTGAAGAAAATGAATTACTTAAACAAATGATTAATGATCTTCTAGATAATAATTCAAACCAATCATCATCATCATCAACAACAACAACTAAAAAGAGGTGTTTATAGATTTCCATACTTTTTGCATTTTATAGATTTTATTCAAAAGCCAAAAAAAAAAACAAATGAAAAAAAAAACTTATTCTTTCAATCAACTGATAAATCAACAATGAATAATAATAACCAACAACTACAAGAACAATTACTCAGTGAATCTGAAGATGAAGTATTAAAAGAATTATCAATGATTTTATCAACAATTAAACAAATTAATCGAAATTTAACCAAACTTATAAAATTATCTTCAAATAAAGAAAATTTATTAATTATTAATAAAAATATTGAAATTATTAAAAATTTATTAAATTTAATAAATTATCATTCAACCAATCCTTTATCCAATGTAATTAATGATATCACAACTACTACTACTGATTAATAATAATTAGAAGACGCGTTTGATATTTATTTAAATGAAAATTTCTAATCAGAAAAAACTTTCATCAACATCTTCTTCTTTCTTTGTTTCTTAATTATCAACAACTATTAAAACCATGAAAGATAAGAGTATAGTTCATAAAGATGAAAATGATGAAGTATCATCATTAGATGAAAATGAATTAATTGATTTTTTAGAAAATGAATCAGATGAATATTTAATTAAATTTAGAGAAGAAAGAATTCAACAATTATCAAATGAATTCAAATCTTTGAATAATAATGAAGATGATGATGTCATTGATTTTATAAATGAGAAACAATTAATTGATAAAACAATTTTAAGTGAAAAATGTTTAATTCATTTTTATCATATAAATTTTACTCAATGTGAAATTATGAAGAACTTATTAAGTCAATTAAAGAAGAAATTTCCGTATTTGGAAGTCTACTCAATTAATGTTGATAATTGTCCCTTTTTAATTCATAAATTATCAATTAAAATATTACCAGTTTTAATTTTTTATAATTTTGGTAAAGAATTTAATCGTTTAATTGGTTTTAATAAAATTCAACCAAATTTATCATCTTTAGAAAATTATTTATATCAATTAAATATAATTAATAAAGATTCATTGGTAAATCAACAACAACAACAACAACAACAACAACAACAAGTGCTATCTGATGAAGAATCTGATTTAGATATTTATTAAACAAACAACAGGGTTATCCACGACATAATAAACTATTGATTATTCGTTTCCATATACTTCTTCTTCTTTTATTCTTATTATATTTATCACAATCATCTTTTTCACCATAAATTATTGCATTTAATTCAGGATTACCAAATGAATTTTCAGGATATGTTAATCTTCTTTCATGTTTAATTCTATTACTAAAACAATCTGAACCATCAATTAATTCTAGATCTTCTTTTTGTCGATTTAATAATACACTATCTCCAATTTGATAATTCTTTTGATTTGTTAAACTAACAACTGTAGATTCTGTAAGATTTGATGACATCGGTATGTATATCTGTATGAGATCTTTCAATCAAACCATATATGGTTTATATATATATATAAAAATTTTTGGGGATTTTGATAAAAACAATAAACAAAACGGAGAAAGAAGGAAGAAGAAAAAAAATTTACTAATTTAAACAATCTCATCAACATCAATCAAATATCGTCATCAATATTTTTTTTTCTTCTTCTTCTTCTTTTCCTTCTTTCCTTAAAACCAAAAACTTGTACTAAGACTTAACGGAATAGATTTATAACCAATCTATTATTCAACTCATTAGTGTATCCAATAGAAAACGGTTTTCCCGTTTATCGGAGTTTTCATCTTTTCCGTGTGTAAATCTTTATTGTCAGGAGATTTTGTACAACCAAAAAAAAAAATATAATAATCCCTTTATCCACGTGACCTGGCACTTAATTCTTCTTAATCTCCCACTACAACTATCAAATAACATATATACAATTAAACAAACCACTAGAGTAGATTCATAGACCATTTGAACATTTCTTCACATTTGCAAATTTTTTTGTAGAATTTTTAAGCCAAAATTTCATCTGCAAAAAAAAAAAAATAATATAAACAATGCAACCTTTAATTGGATTTACAAGGCTGCAAAAAAAAACTACCAACTGTTCCAAAATTTAAACCAACTCCAATGATCACAACACCATCAATGATGATTCTTATGAACTACTTAATCTCTTTAGCCATTAACTTATCTAACCAAATGAACTACACAAACCTGTAATATACTTTGCTCAATCAACAAGTAATAGCAACTACTAACAACTGAATACAAAAGTTCACCACTTACAATCAGCTCAGATTGATCTATTCTATTCCACTTACAAACCAACACTCAACTCTGTCACTATTTCATGGATGAGAATTTTTTTGAAAATCTCATTAGGGTTACAACCCTAATTATTTTCACGTGACACTTTTTTTTATTTTTTTTTTCTTGCCCGCAAAATCATCATGAAAAAAAAAACTTTCTCATCAGTAAACAATTTTCCAAAAAAACTTCCTTCTTACTTCTTCTTCTTCTTCTCCTTTAAAACCCTTTTGGTAAGAAAGAAGCATAGTTATTGCCGACAAGCCAAGTAGTATTAAATATGCAAATTTTCGTCAAAACCTTAACTGGTAAAACTATTACCTTGGAAGTTGAATCTTCTGACACCATTGACAATGTCAAATCTAAAATCCAAGACAAAGAAGGTATTCCACCAGATCAACAAAGATTAATCTTTGCTGGTAAACAATTGGAAGATGGTAGAACTTTATCCGACTACAACATCCAAAAAGAATCCACTTTACATTTAGTCTTGAGATTAAGAGGTGGTGGTAAAAAAAGAAAGAAGAAGGTTTACACCACCCCAAAGAAAATCAAGCACAAACACAGAAAACACAAATTGGCTGTCTTGACCTACTACAAAGTCGACAACGAAGGTAACGTTGAAAGATTGAGAAGAGAATGTCCTGCTCCAACCTGTGGTGCTGGTATCTTCATGGCTAACATGAAAGATAGACAATACTGTGGTAAATGTCACTTGACTTTAAAAGCTAACTAAATTTGATGTGCTTTAGATTAAATGGGGGGAAAGGTATATATAGTTTATATTATTCTTTTTTCTTTTTTTTTTTGACATATTATACAATAATTTAATTAGGTTTTTAATTGACTGATGTTTGTAGTTTATGGCACGTGTTCGGACATACAAAATCGAAAGAAAGTGCACATTTTTTTTTTTTTTTTTGACTTTTTTTTGGAAATCTTTTTTTTTTTCTTTTGACCACAACAAAAATTTTATCCCACGGCATATTAATACCCACACAACCAAG
>JAKTXQ010000246.1:0-14499 GCA_030582995.1 Candida maltosa
TTTTTAGGATTTTGGTTTTTTTTTACAAGTAAAAGTTTTTGAAACGAATATATTTATTTTTTATTTTTTTTTTTTTTGAAACACAACAAATTAAATTTGTGTGAATACATGTTGCAAAAAAAAGAAACATTTTTTTTTTGTAGCAATTATGAAACGGGTTTCTGTCAGAGATGGATACATGTAAGAATTTATAAATAGGCAATGAATTCATGTGTAATGAGGATGTCTTTTTTCAAGTACATGCTGCAATGACTGTTTTTAGAAAAAGAGCAACCGAGGAAGAAGAAGATACTACTATTTATATGACAATCACAACCACATCTACCTTAGATGATCCAGCGACAGCTGATGCCCAAGTAACGTGGGAAGCTAAAACTATTACTAGTGCAATAGTAACGTCTAGACCTATAACAATCACACGTTCTACACCAACACCACTTACAACTCCATCTTCTTCAGTTCTTTTTACTCCTATGACAACAAATACCCCATCACCTACTCCAAACAATTTACAACAATTTGCGACAACTTCTACTCAATCAACTACATCTGAGTTAACACCATCGACAACCGGTCGTAAAATTGGATCTCCTTCAGATGTACCAAACCAATCAAACCTCAATTCTACATCTGTCCCATCCACAAGCAAATCAACCCAAGTTGGATTAGCAGTAGGAATCCCAATTGCTATTTTCTCCATATTTTTCATTGCATTAAGTGTGTGGTACTTTATCCGTTCCAGAAAACGCAAAGTCCAAAAAGAAAAATCCATGAATAGTCAATACTACAACAATTCCAATCATAGTGATGAGACATTGACTATCCAAAAACCATATCCTACTATATTTTCTCCAGGTGCTTATTTACACCATCAGGAAAAGCAAGTTGATGAAATCCCGGAAAGGAAACACGGATTTGGTGATAGATTAAGCAAATTGTTCCCAATGAGAAGCAAAGAAGTTGACAAACCCCAAGATAATACATTCATGAATAGAGTTAGTGTTATTACACCGGTGTTGTTGAAAAAATTCAATTTGAAGAAAACTGAAGAGAATCAAAATACTATTAAACCACAGGTAGTTACCATTCCTGAGAAAAGTTATGGGTATGTTCCAACGGTGAAAAGTAAACTTAATTTACCTCCTACCATTTCTGTAGGAAGTAATGATTCTGATACTACTTCCTTGGATCAAAGTTTATACATGGTTATTCGTTCATACCATAAATCACTTCTGGACGAGTTGGACATTGAAGTCGGTGACAAGGTGATTATTTTGGAGAAACATTCTGATGGTTGGTGTAAAGTTAAAATATTGCGGACTGCTAAAGGCTATTTTCAACAACCATTGACTACAGGTATGGTGCCACGTATGTGTTTGCAAAAAATTTGAGAATTGTATCTATATATAATCTAAAAGTGTAGGAATAAATAACCCACATATTAAACCCACAAACTTTTCCGGAATCGTATGGAAAAATATCGAGGTTGTAACAAACAGAATAAACCAAACCAATAACATAAAGAGAGCAGCAAAGTCAATCACCAATTTTGTGGTACGATATATCTGAGAACCTCTTTGAGTTCCATCATCCTGGTTAGTAAACTGAAACCCACTTTCTAAATCAATGTATTTCCTTGGTAAATACTCTTTCACCCAACTAACGTGATTAAATAACAAGTACCAGATTAATAAACTGCTAGAAATCAAAAAAGTATAATGACTTGAACTATCGAAAGGATCATTCCACTCACCTCCTTTATCTCGACATTCATATTCTCGGTAGATTCCAGGTACAGAACATGTAGCTCCAGCAAACACGCTGATACGTTCAAAAATAGGTGATCCGAAAAACCATTCCAATAAGAGTATGATCCAGGTAGTGTTGATTAAGTATATTTTCGTATACCTCGTAAGTAGTTCCTTGTTTCTATTAGGGAAATAAACCGTCGTGATAACTAGAATCCAATATAATACAGTAAACCAGAAATAACCATGGTTACTAACAATATACAGTTCAATGAATTTGACCAAGAAAACTTGGGAGATGTAATCGTTATATTGTTTCAATAATAAAGTTAACGGAATTGATCCCAAATATACTATGGGATAAATTAAATAAATAGTTTTATATGGTGTTAGATTGAGTCTAAAATTCATAAAGTCGTTTGATATTGGTAAACAAAAACACGTAAATTAGAAAATCTAGAGAAAAAAAAAAGTATAGATCTGGAAATACAACACCGAAATAAATTAAATTCACGTGAATTCAGCTCATTTTCTTTAAATCACTAATTTTGTGAAACGCAACATTTCATATCCCCCCCATCGATTATTAATAATTTAAAATTGCTTCGCTGCATAATTATTATTTTATACTCCAATTTTTCTTCGATCCTTATCTTCACAAGAATCAACAACTGTTCAAAAAAACCATGATTTTCAATAAAGGAACTAGAAAACTAATACAAGATATCCGAAGCCACACTTTCTCGCTGAAAAAAATAATTCTGCATCCAAATTCGGCTAAATTTTTCACCACATCAACAACGATTCATAAACCACTACAAAAGGCAACAGGATCGAATCCAGCTTTAACCTTCCCATGTTTGGATAAATTGGAACGTAAGAATGAAGATTTGTCTAAAGGAAAACTAGCTGCGTCGTCGTCTTCGTCATTGGAATCAGGACCTGAACCAAGTTATGGTAATGTCAAGACGGGGTTTGATTTATACAAATCGAAGAAACCAATTTTCTTAGACTATGGTGGTCATTTACAAGAATATGAAATAGCATATGAAACATGGGGGGAACTCAATAGTGACAAATCAAATTTGATCTTGATTCATACGGGATTATCGGCATCACTGCATGCCAAATCACAACCCCATAATCCTAAAAATGGTTGGTGGGAAAATTTCATCGGACCTGGTAAATACATTGATACCAATAAATACTTTGTGGTGTGTACCAATGTATTGGGTGGATGTTATGGGTCCACGGGTCCATCGTCAATTGATCCCGCAAATGATGAACAATATGCTACAAGATTCCCAATCTTGAGTGTTAATGACATGGTTCGTGCTCAAAGAGAGTTGGTGCGAGATGAATTTGGAGTTACTAAAATCCATGCTTCCGTAGGAGCATCCATGGGAGGTATGCAATCTTTGGCATATGGATGGGAATTCCCGGATGAAGTTGAGAAGATCATTTCCATTAGTGGATGTGCCAGATCACACCCATATTCAATTGCATTAAGACATACCCAGAGACAAGTTTTGATGAGTGATCCAAATTGGAATCGTGGGTTTTATTATGGTAAAATCCCACCACATGTGGGCATGAAATTGGCAAGAGAAATTGCCACGGTTACTTATAGATCAGGACCAGAATGGGAATATAGATTCGGTAGACAAAGAGCAGATGAAACCAAACCTCCTGCATTATGTCCGGACTTCTTAGTGGAAACATATTTGGATCATGCTGGTGAGAAGTTTTGCCTTGAATATGATGCAAACTCATGGCTTTACGTATCCAAAGCAATGGATTTATTTGATTTAGGGTATGAAAATAGAACCAAAGCCATAACCGCAAGATTGAAAGCTGAATCTTCATATAGTGGTCAATCATTGAAAGATCTTCCCAAACTTACTATCCCTGATATTCCGTATGAAGAAAAATCAACTAAATCTGTTACAACTTTAGAAGAAAGTTTACATGATCTCAAGAAAGGAATGACAAGGTTAGCGAATAAAGATGTGTTGGTGGTAGGGGTAGAGTCAGATATTTTATTCCCAGTTTGGCAACAACGTGAAATTGCTGATGTATTGATGGAAAATAATACCAGTGGTAAAGTTGAATATTTTGAATTGGGAACTGATGTGTCTAACTACGGACATGACACCTTTTTGTTAAGTTTAGATGATATTGGGAAACCGGTAAGGAAATTTTTAGAAAACTAAACAAAAAATAAAAAAGAGTGTAGCAAATCTCGTTTTTTATTATTATAATTATAATTACTATTAATACACAATAGATCCATGGTGTGGGTCTAATTCATATCCCAATTTTCTACTAATGGCATAAACATGTTCTCTAATATTACCAACAACAACTTTAGCTAAACCATAATTCTTCTTCTTGTCATCTTGTTTATCCAAATGGTGTGGCAACAAATTATCATGAGCACTCAAACTGACAAATAATGCAAATGGAACAAACCAAACCAACAACCCGAAAAAGGAACAGATTTCAACGAAACTTGGGATACGTGGTGGTACATAATCTGGTCTCAATCTTTCTTCTAGTGGAGGAATGTACGGATTATTGAAATGATTAAACCATAAGAAATGGTTGCTGATAACTAAAACACATGATATTAAAAATAATGGTGATGTCAATTCAACATATGGGAATTTGTTCAAGTTTTGCAAGTAAATATAATATGAAAATATGGCGAATAATGTTAATTTGATTGGGAA
Source organism: Candida maltosa (assembly GCA_030582995.1). NCBI lineage: Eukaryota > Fungi > Ascomycota > Pichiomycetes > Serinales > Debaryomycetaceae > Candida > Candida maltosa. The sequence continues at coordinate 4,481 of JAKTXQ010000246.1, forward strand.
TTTATCAAATATTAATAATAATACAAATGTCACTATGATAGAATAGATTAATTTTTTGAGAAATCTTTTGGTTGGTTCGGTATGTTCTTCAACCAATTCGGAAATATAATACAATCCAGATGCAATCGAAAGGACTAACAAAAGAAATCCCAAAATGACTCCAATGTATGATAGCAATTGAAGAAACATGGTGGTTGTTGTGAATAGTTTTTGGAGTTTTAGTTAAGAAAAGGACAAGAATAGAAAAAGAAAAAGAAGAAAAATCTAAAGGAAAAGAAAATTTTTGTTCGTTGTCTTACATACGTAATTTAAATTGTTCCTTCGAAACGAAACGCGTAAATCGCCACAAAACTGGAAACAAAGGGGACAAATTATCACATCACTATTAGTAATAAATAAATCACATTAAAATACAAAACTATTAGTATTACACGCAAGAAATAAAATAAAATAAATATTTGAAGCTAATCATAAATATCCATTGGTGGCAATCTATCAGTATTGTAAAACCAATTGTTATTTCTTAATTCAACATCCAACCATTCAGTTGGGAAATAAACCAAATGTCCTTGAATTGCATTCAACAATCTTTCCGCGGAAGTTCTATCATAAATTGCATCTCCAGATTGGATTTTTCTTCTAGCCAAGAATGCAGTTGATCTACCACGTCTTATTTTGGAAGATTGTCTTGATCTAGGTTGTTTTGGAACATCATTTGGAGAACCGGAAGATTTATCAAATACTTCATCTTCAGTTAATGCTTTTTCAAGGTCAGGTGAATCCTCTTCATATTCAGGAATAGGATTTTCTGCCTCATTGACTGGTTCATTCAATTGCTGATGTTCTTGCTCATGGTCCGATTTCTTGTCTCTATCACTGCCAAAAGTACTAACTCTACGGCCAAGTTTAGCACGTAAGTTTGTAGCTTCATGTTCTGGTTTAGGTTCTTGACCTTTAACTGGTGGAGCTCTACCTAATAATCCAAACTCATCACTAAGAAGACCATCTTTTGGTACATCTGTGTTATTGGCAAGACGAGGTTCAAAAGTTTCTGGTTCATCAAGTTTTTCAGTTACAACAATCTCTTCACTCAGTCTCTTGCCATTCATTTCCACATCTTGAGCATTCATAAAGTAACTTTGTAATTTGGTAAAGTGAGTGTATTCGGACCATCTACTAACCACATCATCAGGTTGACAATGGAAAACCATTCGGAAAAGATCAGTGTTTCTTCTAGCAATTTCATTCCAACGAAGTTCATAGAAATCAGGACCAACTGGATCTTCAAATTCATATGGATCAATGAAGTTCGAGATATTAGCATCAGGGCTAGTTAAGTTATTGATGATTTCTTTGGCTGCTGGTTCACTTAATGAAACGGTAGGATGTTCTTTGTCCAAAGAGAAATCAGTTTCAATACCTTCCAGTGTTCCTAAAATATTTGTGGCATTTGCAGCACTGCCGTTAGCACCACCGTTAGCGGTACCAGCAGAAGCTGGGAGACCATTCTTGCATAACAATGGTAATCCTAATTTAGCTCTCTTTTCGTCTTCTTCTTCACTTAAACTTTTCTCTTTTGCAGCTACTCTTTGTAAATATGATATTTTTTTCAATAATAACCATCTTTCTTTGTTTCTTTCGGCGATAATCTTTTCAGATTCTTCATCCATTTCATCATGCATGTGGCAATCGTCAGATTCAAGGAATTCTCTAACCGTATCAAAATCTGGTAAAAATGGACCGGTTGGGTTGTCTTCCATGGCAAGTAAGGAAAGTTCACTCAAGAATTTGGCACTGCTGACTCTAGCTCTTTTAGCTAACTTGGTTCTATATTTATCGAGACCGTCACCATAGACATCTAACTTATGAGCTTCATTATTTTGAACTCTATTATCATAAGAATGTTTCTTGCTATCACGAATACCTTTGTTTGCTTCTGAAGGACCAGTACGGTTATTAAATGAAATAGGTAAAAATAATGGTGGTGGGTATTCTGATTCTTCTTCTTCAAAATTAACGTCAGCAATTTCGGCATCAAGTTTAGAAATATGAATAAAACGTTTCCATCTTCTTGTACCACTATGTTGTTGTAAAATATCTCTTGAAGCAACTTCAACCATGGCCGACAAATAGATATTTTCCGTGTTACGGAATTTATTAGTAGCATATTTAATACCTTCGTCAGATCTAACAAAGTTTTCAAATCTTTTAAATCTTCTTTCAACCACATCTAAAATATCGACATCAACACCTAAATGTTCTCTCATTAATCTCATTCTCAAAGTATGAGCGAATTTCCCAGCCAAATATGGTTGTCCATTCATGGTGGTTTGAACCATTTCTGTATCTCTAACCACAGCAGCAACTTCAGAATCTCTGAGACCACGCATCGATCTTTCATTAATATTGGCACTTCCAATAATTGCAGTACGATCATCAGCAACCATTGCTTTAGCATGAATATACAACTGTTCAGTGACCAATGTTCTATCATTCCCGATTCTACCCCATTTTCTTAATGAGAAAAATTGAATGTATTGATCTGGGTTGATCCCCTTTTTCCTCAATTTGGCAAAAATGGAAGAATCACCTCTGGAAATAGACATGAATTGACATTGCATAATAACACGCACGGAAGAACCTTCAGCTTCATCAACTTGAGCTTCAAACCCTGGCATTAATGGAATAACAATAATAGCTTTCCAGTTGGTACCTTCTTGATGCGCACGGATAATTCTATCAACTAAAGCGTCACCAATTCTATTCTTAATTTCGGTACCATCAATAAAACAAGATGTGATGAAAAATTGATTTTCAATATAAACAAAATGTTCCGAAGTTTCAATCAATTTAAGATAAGCATTTTGGATACTTTGTTCATGTTGTTTTAAACCAAGTGACCAATTACCGGAAGATCTTAACAATTGGACTTCACAGGTACCATCTAATCCGTGGGCTAAAATATCATCTTCTGCCAAATCTGAAGGTGGTAACAAAAGTGGGGTTAATCTACTTGGTCTCTTTTGACGAATTAAATAATTCCATCTTTGTACAAAATGTCTTGATAAATCTCTAGCAGTTTGACCACAAGTGTACATATGAATATCATGCCATGGCATTCTAGGAACCGCATTTCTATTGTACATAGATTCATATGGTTTTTCTAATTCGAAGAAATCTTTGACTCTTGGGTTGGAATAATCTTTACCTGGGAAAACTTGGAAATCAGCAAATGTTTGTGCAGTAATTCTATCATCTGAACCTAAAGCCGCAAAATCAACTGCTGAATCATCAACTAAAGTATGATCTGGAGTATCATATCTACCGTAACACAAATCAATACCTCCTAAAAATGCATAAGTATGATCTATAATACACAATTTCTCATGATGGGCCCAGAAATAGGTATTTTGAAGTAATTGATTTGGTGAACGGATAACATGAATATTCTCTTCGTTAAGCGATAAAATGGAATGTTTGGTGTACAAAGAATCCGTAGCAACAGTAGTACCAACATTACGATAAATAACCACAAAGATCTTAACCCCTTCACTGGCTTTTCTTTGCAACAATCTATCCAATCTATATTGTTGATTACCATTTGCTGGTCTTCTCAAATACAATTCCGGCGAGAGCCACCAATCATGAATCATGATAGTATCTTTAGCCATTTCAATTGCCGAAGATACGGCCCAGAAATAATCTCTACCATCGACAAACCATTGGGCAAAACAATTTTTCCTAACTGGAGCAAAAGACAGAAATCTGTGTGGTTCAGACCAAGGAGTTAAACTTTGCATGGTTTGAAGAGAATTTAACCAAAGTTTGTGATCACGAGGTGATTTAGGCAGGATAACTAAACTTCTTTCAGCATTCTCTAAAGTAATTTTCAAATGTGGGAAAAATTTACTTTCACTATCGATGATTTTCTTTTCCGTAAGTGATGCATTATCGAAAACCGATTCATCATCATCTTTGGTAGTGACTTCCAATTTTCTACTATGAATTTTAAAAGAACTGTCAACAAGAAATACATCCAATGGTGAAGTGGAGTTTATATCAGAGACATATGTCAAATAACTGTTTCTAATAAGCATCCATTTCTCAGCTCTTCTTTCATAAATGCCTTTCAAATCGTTGGCTTTAAAATGACCAACTCTCCAACCTTGACTTCTAGCAGTTCCTCCAATATGTACTGGACCTTGTTTACCAGAATAACCTTGTTCATAACTCAACAACGATGAAAGCGGTGACACCTCAAAAAACACGAAAAGAATATTAGATTGTGGTTTCAATGATGCTGCTTCAATCATTTCTCTCAAATAAAAATCCACATCTTTAATATATTGAGCAATCTTCTGTCTTCTAGTTTCAACAGATTCATGATGTCTTTCCAAAGAAGCAATTGATGTGATGCTACCAAGACGCAGTCTGGTTCTCGATATAATAGAAGCAACGGGAGAAATGGAATGATTATCATCATCTCCATGTTGTTGTTGTTGTTGCTGTTCAGTTTTGTTTTGATTATCGGACATCATTGTTCTAAACTTTCTCGACTTTTTATTTTCATGTTTCCTAATCGGTGGCACAGGGAATTTAGGTAATGGTTGCGTTTTGTTACCAGCAACTCTACCGACAAGTCTTGCTCTTTCAAATTTATAGGCTAAATAAGCTAAATCGGTTGCGTTTTTTTCAATACTCCATTTCATACGTTGACGATCAATACCATATTCCAAATCAATTCTGAATCTTCTATTTCTCGTAGTTTCTTTGACAGTTACATCAGTGACTTTAAACCCAAGTAATGACAATAAAAGTGGTGCTCTGGATATACCGTGTTCATCTTCAAGTAAACAAGATGCCATTAAGTTAATGGCGGGACCACCGGCAGCCATACCTGCCAACAATTTTTCGGCTCTATCAATAGCTGCATTTTCCGATTCATCATTAGTCGGGATAACACTTTGTCTCTTATCCTTCCCCTTTCGGCGGTTAGTTCGAAGAAAATTCTTAAATCTATTATGTTTGTTTTTGTCGTTCCTGGAATTTAACACTTCTTGAATGTTAGTTTGTTCAGGGTTGGTAGAAGTTAACGGATCATGGAATGTTGACGCGGAACGTCCTTTTAATCGGGAAGGAATTAAACTACTTAAAGTTTGAGAATGTGTAAATGGATGTCTTTGACTGGTTGTAGTATCTCTTCTAAAAGCTGACGTATCGGCAACATCGTCATCATTTACAGTTTCAAATCTATCAATTTCTGAGGCTTCGTTCATGGTATCATTATGTCCAGATATATTTGTATCAGATCTTCTGTTATGTTGATAATGCGAAGAAAATGGGAAACGATATTGACGATGACGTTGTTGCTGCGGATCTTCGGAGTATGTGAATTGGAAAGCATTGGGAACTACTGTTTCGGAACCACCACGAGTGGTCGGCGATGGTGATCTTTCATAAGATTTAGGTGTGATTGGTCCTTCATCAACTGATTGGAATATTCTATCGACATCTGGATCTTCTCTTAATGGTTGGTTGTTTTCTTTAAGTTGACCGTTAATTGGAATTTCGTTTGCTGTTCTTGGGACTTTCACCTGTGTTTGTTCATCATCTTCATCATCGTCACTCACTGGTTTCTTCCTGCGTAGTTTTTCACTTGGTAAAGATTGTAGACCATACTCATCGACAGTCGGCGGCATGTTTTTTTGGATTTGCTGTTTGTTCTATGTAATAAAAATGTATGTGCGAAAACTGGAAATGAACCCCTATTTTTATATATCCTACTCCCAGAAATTAGAAAAAACACAAACAATCAATTAAACTAAGGTGGTATCAACTATTGTTATAGTAATATGTAACGTTAAATAGTGAAAGAAAAAGTTTGATTTGATAAACGTTTCCAAGAAAGGGAAAAGAAGAAAAAAAAAATCTCACTATTGTTCTGTTGAAAGTTGAAACGACGCAATGTAAACAAAGCGAGCAGTTTTTTTTTCTTTTTTTTCGTTTATTAATTGCTTCTCGCATACATGCCAAAAAAAAAATTACAAACCACTGACTAAGATACATACTTAGGACTAGAAACTTCTTTTCATCCAGCCTTATAACAAGTCCGTATTTAAACGCACTTTGTGACCTAACCAAAGTGCGTGCTCCGTGTGATCCTTCAAATCTCCTTGACCACTTCGAGGATGAATTAAAACGGATAATTTATCATGGTTAAGTTGGAAATACGGTAAAATAACCTTAAATATTTCTGGGCTCTTGAAATCTAATTCCCACATACGTACTGGATGTGGCCCAATTGGTTTTTCCCAGAATTTATGGACACGGATATCGCCCAGAGCTATTTCTTTCTCAAAATCTTTCAAAACCTTTTCTCTCAATTCGTATGCAATTTTCTCTTCTCTTTCATTAGCAAAGTAAACGTGAATGTCATATGACTTGATTCCTCCATAGAATTCTGAACTCATTATTTGATTGTAGTTGTTGTTGTAATAAGTGTTAATAATTTATTAGTAATTGATAAGGCACCAAGATTTTTTTCTATTTCTGTGGAGACTTTCGCTAATTTATAGTGTACACCAGCGAAAAAAATTTGTCAGCGGTTTACGTAATACGATTATAAATGCTTAAAGCCGTGTAAAGAAAATCACATCACATTATAGATTCTTTATTATTATGGACTTCCTGTAGTTGAATGTTTACGTAATCTTCATTTGATGACATCTCAATAGTCGAATCCACTTCACTTTCATCATCATCATCGTCGTCATCATCGTCACCACCTATTATGTGAGTGTTTAATTGTCTGTATCTTATTCTATCTTTTTTGGCTTTATTCTTCTTCCAGGTCATAAATCCAATACATAAACCCAATCCGACAAGACTTCCTATCACATTAGCTAAAATGTCATATACGTCAAAAATACGAGTTGGATTGACAGCATTTTGAATTATTTCCAGACTAACACTACCACCGAACGTGCAAAGTAACAAAGTTATGTATCGTAAGACTTTTAACGATTTGTAATGAGTATCAAATATGAAATAAAACTCAATAGTTAAAATGCAAAATGTCAGAAAGTGTATTAATTTATCGTGGGGCAAGTGAATCAGTGCAAACCCCAAATACCCTGCACCAATTAAAGTGACAACAAATACTAAAGGATATGTTAGTCATCAGTTCCAACTATATCATAACGAATTTCATACATACGGGCCAACACGGGAAAACGAATGGATACCATGGTTTGTTTATATAAAATAAAAAGAACAAAGGGGAAAAAAAAGTGACAGATCAGATATTTTTTTGTTTTTCGGTCTTTAATGTATTCCATCTTTTTTTTCTTTCCTTAGTATTGCTTTAGCAAACAATGATCAAACCTCATCGCTTGGTTTTACGCCGAAATTATAGCTCAGTGGACTATCTAGTGTCTTCGGTAAAGACACCCAAGATTGCCGCTTATAAAAAGCCTGATTCAACCACAGCGAAAACAAAACTACGGATTGCAGCACGGACTAAAATAAACCAGGCTAATAAATACATCATAACTCCTTTACAATTAAATAAGACTTTCCTGACAGAAGATTTTGAGTTGATCACTAATAATCAACTAGCCGAAGGTCAAAATTTTTTCAAAAATGCCAATGTGGAACTAGCTTGGACATTGATTGATTATGAAGAAATTCCTGATGTGAAATATGAAATATTGAAAGCGGAAAGAGATGAACAATATAGGAACCTAGATCCGTATTACAAAAATCAAACTATAGAGACGACGTTGTTATCCAAGAAAACTTTCGGTATTGCCCCAAATCTTTTACGACCATTGCCAGAAGTTTTATTTATGGGACATACCAATGTCGGGAAATCATCTTTAATTAATAATCTTTTGATTGGTAAGACCCATATAAATCGATCTTCACAAATAGCTTATGTATCACAACGTGAAGGTTATACCAAAACTTTAAATTGTTTTACAATTTCAAACAAATTACGAATAGTCGATAGTCCTGGGTATGGTGAACATGGAGAGGAAAAACAAGGGGAGATGGTGATGGAATATATTTCCAGACGAACTCAATTGAAAAAAGTTTATTTATTAATAGACTCAATGGTTGGATTCAGAGAAGAAGATGAAAGTATTCTTCAAACTTTGATTGAACAAGGTGTTCCGTTCGATATTGTCATGACCAAATTCGATAAAGTGGTGGAAAAGTTTTTCCCTGTAAACTTATGGAAAAAACCAAATGCTGCAGAATTGATTAAAAAATCAAATGAATTGGTAGTGTCGCACTATGATCAAGTAATCCGTGATTCTGGTCTTCTTGATATTGCTGTAAGACCAAAATTTATTTTCAATAATGCCAAAGTGACCCAATTCATACCAGAAACATTAGGAATCAAAATATTGAAAGCTGATATTTTGAATTCCTGTTTTGCTAAATTTTAAATAAATGTTTTTGTATATAGTAACTACAATGTAATGTCGACATCTATTCAGATATTTACTTTGATGTGTATTCTTTCTTTTTGTTGTTGGATAATAATGCTAATGTACAGTACAATCAAGAGGGGATTTAAAATCTACCACCTCTTCCTCCACCTCTTGAGAAACCTCCTCTACCACCACCACCTCTTGAGGAGAAACCACCACGGCCACCACCTCTAGAAGAAAAACCACCACGACCACCACCACCTCTAGAAGAAAAACCACCACGACCACCGCCTCTTGAGGAGAAACCGCCACGAGAACCGCCTCTACCGCCACGGCCACCGCTTCCACCTAAGGATTTACCGGCAGATTTCTTCTTTGGTTTTGGACCAAGACTTGGTGGTTTTGGTAAGAATCTTTCTAATGGTAATAACTTATCTGGACCAATAAAAAATTTATCTCCTTCTTTAAATGATTCTGCTTTGACACCTTCTGATGGTTTGATTGTGAAAAATACTTCATTCAATGGACCTAAAATTTCATCCACTTTCCCAACTTGAGTTTTATTTTCTAAATAAATTGGAGCATTGAAATATGGAATCTTTACGTTAATAGAACGACAAACAATATCTCCTTCACATGCTTGCATGAATGAACCCATTTCTAAAACTGTATCTGGTGGACCATATGATGAAGGACCGGTTCTACCACCACGTCCTCCTCTAAATCCTCCTCTGCCTCTATTCATATTGTGTTTAGTTGTTTTTTTTTTTTGATAATAAATACCTTTCTTCAATCGATATCAAGCAAACGTTAAAAAAAATTTTTTTAAATGAAAATTGTGAGAACCTCATCGGAGAGACATTTTTCATTTTAAATTTTTGGAGAGACTGCGACAATGTCCCAACGAACGCTGGTCGTGTAATTTAGCCCCATTTTTTATGTTGATTTTGAAATCACAATTTATTTTTCTCTGTCATGTTTGCGAAGTATTTTTCTGGACAAAAAAACCTTTAACGAGGCAAAAACATCCACAACTTATTTTTCACAAATTAACTTTTTTTTTCTTTGTTTTTTTATTGAGATCAATTAAATATCAATTCATCTTAATTTTCTAAGTGAATCTACCTCAAAATATCAAGTTGAATATGAGTACCTCCCTGTGTATGTGAATTCTTATATACCCTTATCGGCCCCCCACTCCTATTTTATTTATTTTTATCTTTATTTTTTTTTTGTTTATTTTTCGTCTGTTTGCCAGGAGATCCGATCGGTTTAAAAAACAAAACAAATGTACTAACAAATATTACTTATTAGCTACTCCTACATTCAAAGTAGGTCTCACTGCGGAAGAGAAAAGCTTGTATACGCAATTATTCAAATCATTAGATCCCGAAAATACTGGAGTCGTTACTGGAGAAAAGGCAAGAACTACATTTGAAAAATCGGGTTTACCACCATCAATTTTAGGTGAAATTTGGCAAATTGCTGATCTGAACAATTTAGGGTTCTTAAACCAATTTGGATTCTGCTATGCCATGAGATTGATTGGTTATACCCAATCTGGTCAACATCCGGCTCCAG
>JAKTXQ010000247.1:0-14431 GCA_030582995.1 Candida maltosa
TTCCACTAGTACATCTATGGAGAAATCATCCGACGCTTTACTTTCACCATGACCTCTCATGTCAAATAAAAATATGCCTAATGATTCGTCTTTGATATGCTTGACTAAATTTGCAAACGTCATAGACGAAGATCCTGCTCCGTGTTGACAAAATACAACTGGACCAGATGTTGCAGATGGTCTATAATATGTTTTAAACTTATCACCTTGTTCAGTTTCATAGAATTCTTCAGTAAACGTTTTGCTCTTGAATTCTTGGAAATCCTGAAGGATCTTTTCATCTTCTGGAGTCTGTTGTTTCGGAGTTATAGGCACGGATTTTGTTGGAGGTGCCATAAACGAATCATCATTTGCAAGTCCAGATAGTCCTAATGCAGATTCTTGTTCTTTTATTCTTTTAAGAAAGGTTTTATGTAACTCTGACATGATAATGATCGGTTGGCAAGAGACGTCAAAAGTTGTTTAGGTGGTCTCTAATTTTTTTTTTTGGTCGTTAGATCGTATGTAAAATCTGGAGATGCACAAATATGTGAACTTCGGGAATTCGGTAGAAGATTTTTTTTTTTTTGCTTTCTTTTAGTTCAAGAGAAGACTTATCAAAACTATCACACATGTCGGTTGACTTAACTGAACACTTTAATTATATGGGCATTGCTCTATTTATAGGATATAAGGCATTGCTAAACAACGAGACTCCTGTATCTTGCATTGTCGTTGACTCATCTACAAATAAAATCATCAGTATTGGATATAACTACACAAACCATTCACTTAATGGAACCCAACATGCTGAATTCATTGCGTTACAAAGATTCAACGATATCAAAGATTTCAAGTATCGTGATTTGATTTTATACGTTACGGTTGAACCATGTATAATGTGTGCGTCCTATTTACGTCAATTAGGAATCGGTAAAGTCATTTTTGGGTGTGGAAATGATCGGTTCGGAGGAAATGGGACCGTTTTATCTATTCATAGTGATAGTACACTACCTGATGAGACATATCCAAGTATAGGTGGTATCTGTCGTGCAGAAGGAATTCAGTTGTTGCGTAATTTCTATATCCAACAAAATGAATCAGCACCTACACCGAAAACTAAAAAAAATACCGATATTGAAAGTAAGGAATACCCTGATAATGCATTCACCAGCTTGACAGAGGAAGAGTTTTTGCAATTTTACGGCGAAGACAGAAAAGAAGTGTACGACGGTAAAAAGTACGAAATCACTCCGGTTTGGCAGACTGGTTATGATATCAAAAGTTTTATTCACAAGAAAGAGTTACAACAAGTACCTTTCTTGGAAGAAGAACTAGGAGCAATAACTGATGACGAAATAATTGAGTTTAGTAACTTATTTTTCGACGTAAACGACGATGGAACAATTAACTATTCCAAAGTTATTGGGAAATATAATAGCAAAAAACGACATTTGGAAGAAGATTTATAGAAGATTTATAGAATTATTAATATTAAGAAATATTATTTGGCATTCGATATTGCAAAATGGAGTTTCGAAAGAAGAAAGAGAGAGAGAAAAAAGCGAACAAAAAAAAAAGAAAAAAAGGAAGCAAAATAATAGAAGATAAAAGAGAGAAAAATAATAATATCAACAATTTTTCAAAAGCCAATCTCTCTCTCTCGAACTTATCATATAATATGGATGATTCCGATGAAGAATATTTAGGTTCCAATTCTCCATCTTCAAAATTATCATCGGCTGTCCCAGAAAGCACAGCGTCTCCACGAGATAAGCATGGTGTGTCAGCAAGAACCAGATCATCACGTCGAGGGGAAATCAGTGATTTAAAAGGAGCCAATGGTTATGCATGGGAAGATGAATTACAAAGATCATGGGATATAGTTAAAGATAATGAACAAGGCGGGAATTCGTTTGAAGCGATGGTTCAATCCATCATCGAAAGTAGGAAGAAAAAAATCATGAAAAATCCAACTACTCCATTTCAAAGAGGAATCATAAGAACGGTAGTTATTATTATCGATGGGTCACTGGCCATGGGGGAGAAAGATTTACGTCCCACCAGACTATCGTTGACATTAAATTATTTACTGGATTTTATTGTTGAATTTTTTGATCAAAATCCTATATCAAGATTAGGTATAATACTAATGAGAAATGGTGTGGCCAATTTGGTCAGTGAAGTCAGTGGGCTGCCACAATATCATATTGACAAAATAAGACAACTAAAAGCCAGGCAGCATAATAGATTCGAACCTAAAGGTGATCCGTCACTACAAAACTCACTTGAGATGGCGAGATCATTACTAAAATTTAATTTTGGGACCGCTTCCAATAATAGCAAAAATTCCAAAGAAGTATTGATAGTATTTGGAGCTCTTTTTACCAGTGACCCTGGGGATATTCATAGAACAATTGACAATTTAATCAAAGACGAAATCAAAGTGAGTGTGATTGGGTTATCAGCACAAGTGGCTATCTGTCAAGAATTGGTGAATAGAACAAATAATGAACCAAGGAATTCCCAATCCAAACATTATGGTGTTATAATGAATGAATCTCATTTCAAAGAATTATTAATGGAGACAGTCACTCCATTACCATTAACAGAAAGTGAAAAACAAGTTCAACATGAAGCAGGTGATGGTGTACCCGTTTTACGAATGGGGTTCCCAACCAAAGTACAGCCAACGTTAACGTCCACAGTTGGAGGAACCGATTTAATCATCGAGTTTCCTCATTTAAATGCATCATTTCCAACTCAAGGTTCAGAAGAATCCAAAGACGCTGTCCAAATCCAGAACAGTAAAGCCGTCACAACATCATCGCTTGTTGGGTATCAATGTCCCCAATGTAAAAGTAAAGTTTCAAATTTACCAACTATTTGTCCAGTGTGTGGGTTAATGTTGATTTTGTCGACCCATTTAGCAAGATCTTATCATCATTTAGTACCATTGGCTCCATACAAAGAAGTTCCAGTAGGACCTATCTACGACAGTGATTATTGCTTTGGATGTCAGTTAAAGTTCCCAGAGGGGGTAAAGCTTGGTACACATAAAGGATCATTGGAATCAATGACAAGTTCTCGTTATCGATGCCCAAAATGTAGACAAGAGTTTTGTATAAACTGTGATGTTTTTGTTCATGAGGTATTGCATAATTGTCCTGGTTGTGAGAATCTTTAAATATAATAAATAAATACTAATAGATGATAATTTATATTAATTACTGTATATTTTATAAAAAATTTTCTTATTTTTTTTACGTTATACTTATACACACAAACACAAAACATGGTTAGTTATTGTTACCTCCCCAAGCACTGCTACCTCCTTTTCTGTTACCTCCCCAAGTGGAACTACCACCAGTTCCGGTTCCAGATCCAGATCCGGATCCAGCTCCCCAACTACTGCTTCCACCACCACCCCAGGAAGAATTACCACCAGCGCCACCCCATTTAGATGATCCACCACGTTCTTGGTTGCCACCCCATGCAGATGCTCCACCTCTACTAGCTCCACCACCCCATGTTGAAGCACCACCTCTGTTTCCTCCCCAAGCGGAAGCACCACCAGCACCACTGCCACCCCAAGTTGATGCATTACCTGCTCCATAAGCTGGAGTTTTACCACCATTCCACACGGAAGCACCACCATTATTTCTATTACCACCCCATGTAGATGCACCTCCGGCAGCAGCAACTGAAGGAGTAGCACCTCCCCATGCTGATCTGCCTCCAGGAATAACAGTACCGGCACCAGATCCAAATGCTGGAGGTGTAGGTTGTGGTAATCTGTTATCGAAATCTGCTGGAGCAGCACCAATAAACTTCAAATAAGCAACTGGTTGACCATGAACAATGACGTTTAAATGTTCCTTTTTAACTTTGATTTTCTTACTCTTGGTATGCAACTCAATTCTGGCAAAGATATCGTCAGCATCAGTAACTTTACCTCTTAACCCTTTATAACTTCCACTGGTAACTTGAACTTCTTTGTACAATAATCTATCTTTACCGCCAACTCTAGTTTTGAGACCAGCAGCAGCGGTGATTGCTTCTGGTAATTTCAAGTTAGGATTCATACTTGTCAAATCTGGACCTAGACTCTTGGAAACTGTATTATCTTTAGTAGCAATAGTGGTAACATTCATACGATTAGTAACAAATATACCAAGATTCTCCACGATTTCATGAGATTTAATGAACAAATAGTTCTTGTAAATATGTAAAATAACCCCTTCTCTGAATTTATCACCTAATGATTCTCTAACCGTGTCACCAACTCTAATTGTCATACCATGTTTATCGGTGGCAACTTGTTCACGACGCGATTGAGTAAGTTTGGAAGCAATACCGGAAGGTTTAACATTCACTAAACGACCATCAGATGTAAGCACACCAAAAATATTTTTCTCGGCTTTGACAATCACCCCAACTGTAAAACTACTCAACTCCACCAAATCTTTAATATCATATTTGCTATTCATTTGGTCTGCATTGGAAGAAGCATCAGTTGCTTTAACAAGATAATTGGCAAACACTTTGACATCTTCTTTTGTTTGATCACTAACAAGAATAACAGAATCCCCATCAATCTTAATAACCAACCCAGTTTCATCAAAATGTCTACCTTCCACAACTCTAACGTGATCCCCTTCAGCGAAGATCTTTTTCAAATCATTAACTGGAACGGTTAATAATTGGTTGACGAATTTTGGATCTCCACTGTCAGTAACCCTGATTGTGATTTCATTAAGAGCCCCTTCAGTAACAATACCCATGGTTTTAGCTTGTTCGCCTCGACGAATTTCAACTTTATCACCAGGTTGGAATGCTGTAGACACTTTACCATCAGTTTGGTTTTTGTTCTTTAATGAAGCGGCAATGGCAGCCAAATCAAAACCATTTTCATCATCATCATTTTGGAATCGATCCAATTCTTCAAGTGATGGATTAACATCTTTGGTCTGAAGGAATTGTACTCTAAAATCTTTGTACAAGAACCCATTGATATAATCATTACCACGGTAACGGTAGTAGTCTCTGGTATTACCTGGTTGAAGATTTTCATAATCATGCATTCTAGCTTTTTGTTCACTGAAAAGTCCTGGTGGAGGTCTAATCTTTGGTCTCACTCTTTTACCATTCTCATCAAAAGTATCATTTACCCCATAATCAAGTCTTGGGACAACTTGACAACGTACATCTAAACCATTTTCAGATAAGTTGTCAACAATAGCCAAATCCCCTTTGTAAGTTCCTCGTTTGATTCTAACGTAAATACCAGGAACGATATCCACATCTGTAGATTTGACTTGTTTCAATAAATCAGGGTACTCTTTGACTGGAACTAATAATTTTTCTCTAAGGAAAACATTAACCATACCGGAAAGAGCTTTATCAATGGCATCTGGTCTTTTTGCTTCAATATAAATATATCCGGTAAATGAATCTCGTTGGAAAACTGTCAATATATCTAAAGGTGTTCCTTGCCTTTCAAGGGTTCTCTTTTTCTTGTACAATTTTCTAACCAATTCTTTTTCTTTACCAGGACTGACTCTGATGGCATAAATTGAAGGATCATTAATGGATGGCATCAATAATTTTTGAGATACGGTACCACTAGTTGCGGTTTCCCCTCTATACGCAGTGTGACTCTTTCTATATCTCTGTTTCAATGTTTCTGCCAATTCTTCGGCATCTCTATCTTCATCTTGTTGACGACGATTATCAAATTGTCTATGTGTTCTATCATCATGTGTAACTGTTTCGACAGCTTCAATTGGCGCATGATCATCCGAAATAAACTCTTCTCTCAACATTTCTGCTTCTTCATCATCTTCATCGTCATCTTCATCTTCATCATCGACTTCAGCCTCAATATCAAAGAATTGGTTTGCACCTCTTCTTCTCTTTCTTCTATTTGAAACTTCATCATCTTCTTCGTCGTCGTCTTCATCTTCTTCTTGTTCTTCTTCATCATCATTTTCTTCATCGTCATTTTCTTCACCTCCTTCTTTTTCTTCTTCATCTCTTGGACGTTTAGATGGATTACTTTCAGGTTTCACAACAGGACTATCGTCTTCTTCTTCTTCGTCGGCTGCTCTTCTGAACTCTTCATCAAAAGTTAAATCATCTTCTTGAGAAGCGACTGGTTCAGGCTTGACTTTAGTTGGTGTATCACTTTCTGACATTGTTCTTTATAGATACTTCTTTAACCTTTAATTAGAAAATCAAATATAAAAAAAAACAATGTATCTGTCTAATGAGTTAGTGTAGAACTGAAAGATTCAATTATCCTTCCTTCTTTTTTTTTTCTTTTTATTAATCATTTATTTTTTTTTTTTGGTTTTTCGTTGTTGGAAAAAAAAAAAAATACGTTTTGTGTAAAGTTGATTTGTACACGCCCTAAATACGTACAAATGTTTTATTCACATTTATTCTTCATCAACGTATACATGAACTAAATAGTTTAGCAATTTACCAACTGCATTGATGTGCCATGGAACAATTGCATTATAGTTTTCACTTAATTCAATGTCTTCTTTAGCTCCATCAAGTGAGTTCATACATAACACATCATTCAACACAATCATTTTCTTATACTGCAACATCAATAATCTCATCAATACATCCAAATTCCAATAGTTAGAACAACTAAGAAGATTGATTTCATAGAGTAGATATGATTTGCTTTTGGTAGTTTGTTCGTCTTGCTCTTCCTTGATATCATCCGGGAAATCTTCTCTGACTTCTTTCATTAAGTAACCGGTTTTCATGCAGAACCTGGTTGGTGAGTTGAATGAAGGTAATGGCAATTTGGAAACAACTCCGTAAACATCATCTTTCAAACTGCATAATATCGTATCTGAATCCAATTCATTATTCATAGTACCACTAGGCGTGTTTCCCATAGACGAAGGTGCCATCAAATCTTGTGGTGATAAGAAATTAGCTGGAGCATTAAGGAATTGTTGAGGGGAATGGAAACTTAAACCATTTGGCGATGTAACCAACGCACCACCAGATGCTGGTGAAGAATTATTTGACGTGGAGAACGCCGTCTTAAAATTGAAGAAACTATCTTTTTCTGGATTGGTTGGAAGTGGTGAAAAATTACTGGCTCTACTTGAAAAATCTTGTAATTCACTAGACCCGACAATTTTAGGTGTTTGACAAACCGATAACACTATAAGTGAAATCTCTTTATGTTTTTGACTTAATCTTTTCCAATGAACCAATTCATCATCCGGGATAATACTGTTTACTCTTGTCAACACTAAAAATTTCTTACCACCGAAAGTATTACCTCCGTTTGAATTCATTTCATCATTCAAAAACTTGAACAACTCGGTAGAAATGTTCCAGATATCATCGGAAATTGACATTATATCCATCGTATCATGTCTATAACCTTGTCTTTGTTGATTATGATGTTGTTGCTGCTGTTGCTGTTGATGATGCAGTGGCGTTTGTTGTTGTGACAGCAGCAGGTGTTGCTGTTGATGCTGTTGTGCTGGAGAATTAGAACAGTACCATGCTTTGGTATGAACAACTTGTCCCAATGGATCTGACCATGAGGCCACAAACCAGTTTTTATCTACTGATCTTTCATATGCAAGATGTAAGAAAATGTCATCGTTGAAGCTATTATCACGATAGGCATTATTGATAAATCTGAACTGAATTTTGGATGGTGGTTCTTTCACGATGGTTGTAAAAATATTCTTGACAGTTGATCTACTTACAACATCATTAGGACATTCATTGTACAAATTCATGGATATTTTAGTTAACTTGTAGTTACTAAGGATTTTCAAACTCGTTTCATTACCAACTTTCTTAGCCACCAATGATGAAGGCACAATTTTGGTAAAGATTTCAACTAATGGCAATTGATGGGTCATCAAAGCAACTTTAAAGTTTCTGAAAATTTTGCAAATCTGTAAATTGGAGTTTAAACTTTTGTTAAAATTGACAAATAGCAACAACAATGGTCTATCAAATTCAAAATTATTAGTTTTGTTGATTAAATCCAATTTGATTAACTCAACTAATGAAATTAATTTTTTGTTAGTTTGGATGTAAAAATCATTAAACAGTTGATGTTGCTCCTTGTTAATTAATACCAAACCATCATTGATTGGTTCCAAATCTGGTCTAGTTTCCACAGTAGATAAGTTTACTTTTGTTATTGTACCAAAATTGTTCTCACGGTAATTTTGAACCAATTGATTCAACAACTCGCTGGCATAAGATGATGTGCTACCATGAGTTTCCGCAATAAGGAGAATTTGGAAATTTTTAGTCTTCTTGATAGGACTGAAATTTAAGTATTTCCAAAATTCTAACCCAATGCTATTCATGTTGATAATATTATTGTTTTTCATAACTTTGGTTTTGATAATTGGTAGTTTGAAATAATCTTCCTCATTTGGTGCATTCCCTGTATTCAATTTTTCTACCGTCTCTTTATATTTCTCAAAATGTGTACTGTTGTTGTGATTACAGTCAAACGAATCCCATTCGATAGACTTCAATTTTTTATACAAAGCTTTAGGATCAATAAAATTTTCATCTTCAGGTATATCATTAAGGAAATTTAATTGATTATCTAATTGATCTTCAAATTCTAAAGCTTTGGTGTCATGTAGAAATTCGGCTAGTTTAACAGGGTAAGAATATGGAAATGATTTTAATAAACTTTCCAAAAATGATTTGCTTGGTAGTTTTAGTTCTTTGGATGATTCTATTTTTGCCGAATTATTGAAATAATAACTCAATTCACCAAAATTTGTCGATCCTAAATCAAACACAATATTCGGAGCAATGAAACTTAAAAATTCTTTTAAATGATCTAGTTTTACAATCAATTCGTTGCTTTTGGTGATATCCAAATCACTTTCCGTGTCATCATCATTGATTGAAAATGTTGGTAGGAGTTTTGTGCTTGTTAAATTATTCATTAAATACCAATTTGGGATTGATGACACATTGATATTTCTTAACAAAAGTGGTAAATAATTGGAAGATTCACTGATTTTCGATGGAGCCTCTAACATGGCAGATTTAGCAACTTCCAGATTTTCAGCTGATGGTTGTAATTGAGGAGATTGTTGAGATTGGGAAATATCAAAATACATTGGCGACATTGAAGTTTGCATTTCATTGCCCATAAATGGCGATTCTGGTTTCATGGTAAATTTGGACATCTGGTTTCCAAATGGAGATCCAAATCCTTCAACATTCATTGATTGGTTACCAAGGAACTGTTTATCGGCATTCTGGAAATCTGGACCTATAGTAGCGATATTGCTGGTGGCCGGGTTTTGATATGAAGGCAATGCAGATGATTCATTTAGTTTTAATGGTGTCAAATCAGCCATATCTGGTTCCTCATCTTCATCACTCTCCTCTTCGTCTCCATATTCCAGTTCACTGGTAGTAGACGACTCAATTGCATCCAATTGTTGTTGTAACTTTTTCTTATCTTCACTACTAAAATTTATCTCCATTCCACTAACACTAGTGGCTCTAAGGGATCTCTTCTTCTTCTCAAAATCAGTGTCTGATGCTGTATCTTTGTCAACATAGAATTTACCTCCTTTCCCGTACTTGGTGTCGATATCACTTTTGATTATCGGATTAAACAAAATAGGTGAGAATACTGATTTCTGTTGAGGCATTTGCAGTGGTGGAGCAGATTGATTGTAAATACTGGCTCCATCATAGATCGTATCAGTAACTGATCCAGGACCAACAGTTGGAGGGTTAGTGGCACCGGTTGATTGTGGTATGGTTGGTGGTACCAAAGGAGTTGGAACTATAGGTAATGGTGCACCGGGATCTTTGTAATCGGGGCTACTATCAGATTTTTTAAGCATCATCTGATCTTTAAGAATATCAATATATGATGGTTTGATATCTTTTGGTTTAGAAATGTCCTCTTCTTGCTTAGGTTTAGGTAACAGTTCTAATTCTACAACTTCATCTGAACTATCCTTTTTCTCTTCCAATGCAATTGATGAATCATCTGCAAATAAATCATCTAATTCATCTTTTGGTGGTTGTTCACTATTATCCTGGCTAATACTGTTCCCCGTGCCAGTATTTTCTCCACTGATTGGTACTGACTCTTTTTGCTCATTCGAGGAATCACCATCACTATCCTCGCCACCAAATAAATCATCAATTTCCATGTCATCTCCACTTTTATTGTCATTTTCTTCTTCTTCTTTAGTACCTTTCCTTTCTCCTGCTTGATCTTGGTCAATTGGAATATCGTTGTGTTCAGTTGTTTTGAAAAACTCTTCAGTGTTTTGTAAATTGAATAACTCGGCATCCATAGGGGTTGTTGCACTTAAACCAATAGATCCAATATCTTTGGGCAAATCTGGAATATGGCCAATAGATCCAATGCCAGTACTTTGAGCACTACCAACACTAAATGGACCATGTATTGCTTGTTGCTGATTTTGATTTTGGTTTTGGTTTTGCGGTTGTTGTTGTTGTTGGGATGGTAGTGGTAGTGATTGTTCTAATGTGGTTTGCTTTTGTTGTTGTACTTGATTATTGTAGGTTATTTGGAGATCAAGAAAGTCGGAAATCAAATTCATAGGATTGCTATAATCTGCTGCTGCCAGTGAAAGATCTTCTTGTTGCAACTCTTCATATTTACCAAATTGTAGTAAACATAAATCCCACGGCCAAAGGATGAATTTTTTATTGTCCACTGAATGAATGAATTTTCCAACAAATGAAGTTTGATTATTTAAATGCTTTAAATTCGGAATAAGCTTAACCCATAATTTACTTTTATCACAATCTATCCCGGTAGTTAACCTTAGCATTTCTGGTAACTTTTCATTTTCAACTTGTGGGTTTTCAATAAAATTGTTTCGTAAATTCGTTGGATCAAATAAATGACATCTAATTCCACTTGGAATTAAATATATAACAAAGTTGGTCTCGATTGCTAACTCTTCAGGATATGCAACCATTGAGCTAAATAGCCTTACGTTTGGTTTCTCAAGACATGAAACTAGTAAATCTCCATTTTGGAATAATACTGGATCGATGCATAATATTGAATAAGATTGATCATCATTGGGAGATACACAATAGTTCCCAAATAATCTAATAGATCCATTTAATGATAGATTATATAAAATCATTTTTTTAACTGCTTTTAGGAAACTCAACCCGGCATAGGTCAAGTTTTCATTATTGTTGGCATGGTTTTTGATCGGATTTGCGAGTTGATCTGCTGTTACTGATTCGGAACTTTTACATGATAATTGGTGGAACTCGGTACTTAAATCAATGGGGGAATCTGAATTAAGCAAGTTATGGCCAAATGCAAAGTAATATAAATTTTTGTTGTAATAAGTGATTAGAATTTCAGGATATCTATTTCTAATAGTTAATTCCAATTCTAGTAATGCTTGGTCGTTATTCTCGGAGGATGCATAAATGGTGTAAGTTATTGACCCCACATGAGCCAATTTATAATAGTGAGTCAAAATATTCGAAGCTTTTGCTTCTGTCATTGTATTCTTTTCGTTGATCAAAGTGGGTGATTAAGTTGGGTGTATGTTGGTGGAAATGTATGTGCCAAAAATGAGAGAATCTGGAAAAAAAGAAACAAGCAAAGAAAAAGAAAAAAATTACGGAGGTAGTGTGAAGTTTACAAAAGTATGAATGATAACCATCAACCAGAATACAATTGTATATTGAATGGCAGAGGTCTATTAATGAAAGATGTATGCCTTGTTTCTTTGGTTTGATGGTTATAAGTTTGTGTAGATTGAAATCAAAAAGAGTTGAAACGACAGGTGAATCTCTCTTTACAATATTCACCTTGAATCTGGTGGTCTGGATGTCTAAACTAGGTTGATCTATCATGAATCATCTATTTGATAAACGTATGATAGATCAATCAAACCTTTTTAAAGAATTTCGTATTCGTTTGTCAAAAAATCTGTCATGATAATTTTTGTTGTCTAATTTTTTTTTTTTTTTGCAACACTATCAATAGAAAGACATTTTACCAGTGGCATGTTGTGATTCAAAATGTTAAGTAATCAACGTTTGCCAAGACCAACTACTACAATATTGGCATTGCCATATGAAATAATCGATCATATTTTGGATTTATGTTATCATAAACAGCAAAAATTGAAACCAATCTATTACATGATCATATCATGTAGACAACTTTATTACGATCATTTACACCTTCTTTACACTTACGCTGCCATTCACTTAAGCATGATAAAGCAGTCAGGATCTTTGTCATTGGAAGGTTTAAGAATGGTACAAATTTGTGGTATCGACAAAATTATAAGTGAAATGGTATGGTGTTTCACTCCAAGGCTAACTACCTCCAGAACATATCAACAAGAGATAATTGATAGTATGTGTGAGTTTCTGAATCTCACAACATTGGCAATTGTGGTAAATTCATTGAGTTTGTTCAACAATCTTTCCTGTTTACCATCCACTCTCAACTGTTTGAAAATAATTCTTGATGGTTACATTGCATCAACAACAGATATCAAAATCCACTTAAACACATTCAAATTCCAATTGACTCATCTTGAATTTAAAACAAAGGTACCATTAGGATTGAAGAAATGTCATAATTTCATCTCGTTAATCAAAAATACATACTTATTCACACCACCGTTATATTCTTGGGTTTCAGTAGATGATAATATTCCATTTGCACAAAAAGATTCCCCAATAAGTCAGGTTTGTGGTTTATTATCCACGTTGGTCTATGCAAGCAGATCAACATTAGAATATTTAAGTATCCAAAAATTACATCCTGCCTTTTTGTTCAGAGCCATGAACAAGTTATTTTTCCCCAATGGAAATGGATCATTTTTCACTCCTTCATCAAGCAATTATGAGAAAAATAAACTTCCTGTTTTGAAAGTGTTACGGATTGATAATATCTATCAGTTGACCAATAATGTGCTTATAAAACTTGTGGGAAGAGATGATTCCCAATTGGTCGTGACTAGTTGGTTGTTTTTAAAGGAAACACTTGTGGTTAAGCTTGATGGGGAAAATAATTTGGTTAGAACTATTCATAAAATGTCTCCCGAAGATATTAAACAAATTTCAAATTCATTCAAAACCTTCCCACTATGATGTGTATGTGCAAGCAGTTTTTGACGAATATAACCTTAACACGTGGATTGCTGGACTTCACAAAATAACTAAAACCGTGTAGGCATTTTTTACCGAAGTTATTCTTGTCATTTTCATCTATTATCAGTTCACTATTGATTATGCTAATTCGTTTTTATTTGCTGATTATTTATTTTTTTATCTTTATAGTTTATATAAATTAAGCTACCATAAATGTCATATTATGATTTTTGATTGTTTTTTTGATTCACTTCTAAAGAATTTGTAAATTAATTTGGTTTGAAATTTTCACCAAATTTAGAATAAACCTAACCCATCAAATGGCATTCTAAAACTGTGGTGGCGGATTATTTAACCTATAAAGTTAACATTTCGAGCCTCAGCGGTTTGACTATAACAACTATAGTGGCATTTGTAAGGGATTTCGGTTACCCATTGACAGAAGTATGGTGTTTCTCGGAAAATTACGTTCTTGCGCCGCATTCGCATCCCAATTAGGCTTGAAAGCACGGTTATTGAAGGGAACAAATCAAGAAAAAAAGGATGCAAAAAAAAAAAAAAATATACAAATCTTACCATGTGGAATGCAGTATAAATAGTATGTTTTATCCCTTAGAAACAAGAATAAAATAATATCTATAAAGCAATAACAACCATGACTATCAAACAACGAGTATTGTTTTTGGAAAAACCAAATGTGGAACAATTAGCGGACTTCGAATCCAAATTTGAATGTGTATATTATGATGTTACCACATTAGAACAGACCATCATCGACCTCCAAACAAAACTATCCGATATCGTGGCTATATATTGTGGATGGGCTGGGTTTGGTCCAATTGGTGGTTTAAAAGGGAAATTGCTCAGCTATCTCCCGGACTCATTACGAATCGTCACCACATGCAGTATAGGGTATGATATTTATGATGTCGACGGGTTATCTGACAAAGGAATCATTTTAACCAATGTTCCTTCAACTATTGCATTTGATGCCGTTGCTGATCTCGTGTTGTACAACACCATTAACAGTTTCAGAAACTTCAAGTTTTATGAGACCGCGCTCCGTGATCATAACTTAGCCCACACTGGTGTGTTGAGAACATCGTTGCTTAATGCTGATTTTGATGCTAAATCAGGAACCCCTATCGTCAAACCAATGCGTGGGAACACGTACGGGTACGCTTGTTGTCAGAGAGAAAACTTATCACCAAAAGGTCACAATGCTGTGATTGTCGGGTTCGGCAATATCGGTATGTTGATTGGTGATCGATTGGCATGTATCGGTATGAAT
>JAKTXQ010000248.1:753-14330 GCA_030582995.1 Candida maltosa
TAGTAATTGATTCGTTGGACTTTAAACCAAATGCATTACTGGTGTTGTTGGTAGTAATTGATTCGTTGGAATCTGTACCAGATCCATTACTGGTGTTGTCGGTAGTTAGTGATTCGTTGGACTCTAAACCAAATGCATTACTGGTGTTGTCGGTAGTAATTGATTCGTTGGAATCTGTACCAGATCCATAACTGGTGTTGTTGGTAGTAATTGATTCGTTGGAATCTGTACCAAATGCATTCCCAGTAGTCGTTGTTATACCTGAATTGTCATCACTAGTATTAGAATTGTTTGAACCATTGGAATCATTACCGTTTGTGTTTGCAGATTGTGAACTATCTGTGTCATCACTTGTTTCTGTTGCTGTATATTCAGTATCAGAAGTAGTACCAAGTTCGTCTCCAGAATCAGTTAAACTTTGATCGTCGGGTTCAGATGTCAGGCTTTCAGGATCGACATCGTCAGTCGATTCGACATTACCAGCTCCTTCAGTTTCGGTTAGGGTACCTTCATCAGTTTCGGTCCCTTTTTCGGTCAGTGCACCTTCTCCATTTTCAGACTCCTCGTGCGTTCCTGTATTTTCAGGGCCTACAGACCCCCCGTCCGGCTCACCTTCTGTGGTTCCAGTCTTATTATCTGTCCCTGTATTTTCAGGACTTTCAGAATCAACCTCTGTCCCTGTATTTTCTGAAGTTCCAGGATCACCATCTGTAATTGTACCTTCTCCAGTTTCAGACTCACCACCCAGATTACCTTCTGTTGGTTCAGACCCATGACCCAGATTACCTTGTGTTGGTTCAGACCCATGACCCAGATTACCTTCTCCAGTTTTGGACTCACCATCCAGTTTACCTTCTCCAGTTTTGGACTCACCACCCAGATTACCTCCTCCAGTTTCAGATATTTCGCCAGTCCCAGCATTTTTTCCACTTCCAGGCTCACCATCCTGCCCACTGTCTGTAGGTAATGCAAATTCGTAAGTAGTAGCAGCGAATTTACCTAAAGAATCTGTCATCACTTTAACAACATTACCCACGCTAGTAACAGTACCGCCAATGGTTTTAACTACGGTAGTGGTATATTCAGTAACACGGGCACCCGGGGCTTCTTCAGTTGGCTGTTTCTCACATGTGACTATACATGGATTAGGAAGTCTAGATTGTGGAGCATCACCGGTATATTCGACACCATAGAATGCATAAGCGCCGCTCAGGGCGATTCGAAACAATCCAGGATCATATCCAAGACCAATGTTGAAAGTTTGCAGGTACAAGAAATTATTTAACGTCAAAATTCCGGAATCTTGGTCATAGTTATAGCCGGAAACTATAAAATCAACACCAAGTATGTTGCCCTTTCCAAAACCGTAAACTTTTCCGGTGTATCCTGTTGCACCCAGTACAGCAAAAGTACCAGTTTTATCACCAAACACCACATTTTGGTTACCAGATGTTTGTTTATACAAGGTAATTAATGATTTGTCGAATATGGTTATACATCCTTCTCCTTGCATGTTTCTTTGTTGTGCAAACACTTGGTTATAAAGACAAATATTTCCATTATTAGTAATTGGGTTTGCAAGGTTTTTTATATTCAACTTTCCGGACCTTGGTGCAGTTGAGGGTGTGGAGATACTAATAAGTCCTTCATTTATCCAAATATTGCTCTCTAAGTATGTTTGTGGTTCATAATAGTCCTTTGATGTAGCAAGGAATAGTTTCCCATTATTTTGGAACGTGCCTGGAGAAATTATGTATTCAGACGTAGCTGTTCTTGAATCAATGCTGGAAAATGAAACAATATTTTTATTTATAAACTTAGATTCTGAACCAGCGATAGTAACGTCCAAACGAAAACTAGTAGAAACACACGTAACGTAGAATGATGCCAAACTTTCCACTTGTAAATCTCCTGAAATAGTGATGAAATAAACGTTAACGACAGACCAATAAACTGACGGTTTCACAATAACATTGCCAAGGAAGTCTGCACTCGGCAAAATATAGTCAACTCTGTTCTGAGAAATTGTAAGATCAACAAGAGCAGTAGCAAATGCTACTAATTGGGTGTAGAGAAACAATCTCAACAACGCAATCATGATTGATGCTTTCCTTTAATTACCAAAAAGGAATCCAATAGGAAGTATATACATAAAAAAAAGACAATACATTTCCTGTTGTCAGTATGTCTGCTTATAAAGAAAATAATCAATAATTGAAATTGGTTTGAGGTTGCAAAAATTGAATATTTTTTTTTTTGTTTGTTTGTATGACGCCATGGCAATGAAATTACGAAATAAAAGGTTGCATTTTGCTTTATTTTTCGGGCAGTGACATATGATTATTTTCTTGGTTTATACTTATGTTTGTTGTCCTTTTCCATTGTTTGTTCCAACGTAATTCAACATTAGGGCGTTGCTTTTTTTTGTTTTCTTCTTCAATCCAATAATGATAATATTTTTTTTTTTTTTGTATTAATGATTTGCTTATTAAAAGATTTCACTACTTAGTTTTCTTCTTCTGCTTCTTCTTGTTTCCGTCTTTTACTTGCTGCAATCATATCTTGTTTTTGTTTTCTCTTTTGTTTTATAACTTTAGGCACAGTACTAATCTTCTTTCTTTGAATTTCATTAGTTTTAATTTGTTTCTTTTCTTTTTTGGATAATTTACCCAAATCTTCCATCCATTCACTAAAACCATCATCACAACCGGATTGTTTCATGACATTAATAATTGGTTTAATTGCTTTGTCATCCTCTTTCGTGAAAAACGTCACTGCTTTACCAGCTTTCCCACCTCTACCAGTTCTACCAATTCTATGAACATAAGCTTGAGCACTTTGTGGAACATCATAATTAATCACCAAATTGACACCTTTAAAATCAACCCCTCTCGCCAACACATCAGTCGTGATCAACACCCAAATATCCCCATTCTTAAATCGTTTAATTACTTCCTCTCTCTGTTTCGGTGTTCTTTCTGCATGAATCACATCCACATTCAATCTATCATATAATAACTCATGGAATAATGCTTTTGCTCTGGTAATGGATTGCAAGAAGATAATGATCGGTGGCTTGAATTGCGCTTCTTGGATCATTTGTCTAATAGCTAGTAATTTACCTTGTTCGTTACCGGTAAACACTAATTTTTGATCAATTGTATTGCTTGCTGCTTCTTTATGACCGATGATTACTCGAAGTGGATCTTTCATTATCGAATGGGCCATTTCTTCCACGCTCGATGGGATCGTTGCGGAAAAGATTGATTTTCTGATGGAGGGGTTGGAACAGTGACTTAAGATTTCATCTGTTTGTTCAGCGAATCCGTGATCGAATAACTTATCGGCTTCATCAATTACTAATTGTTCGATTTTGGATAAGTCAATGTGTCCTTGTTTGACAACGTCGATTAGACGTAATGGTGTGGATACGATGATATCGTATTTGGAAGCTTTGATGATGATGTTGTTTAACTTGTTGGCTAATTGTTTGGATAAGATGGCAATGTTTAATTTCTTACCACGTGTGATGACTTCTAATTCTTGGAAGATTTGGACAGCTAATTCATTAGTTGGAGAGATGATTAATCCTCTGATCCCGTGATTTTTGGCAACTTGCTTGGTTAAAATCTGTTGAACTAATGGGATTAAGAAGGCGAGTGTTTTACCAGAACCAGTTGGTGCACAAGCAATTAAATCTCTTCCTTCTAATGTAATTGGGATGGATTCACATTGAATGGTGGTTGGTTCAATAAAGTCGTTGTCAATCAAGTTGGATAATACTTTTTTGTCAATCAGGAATCTTCCAATCATATCTTGAAATGAACCAATTGGTATAGGGATATCTTCACCAGTGACTTTTGATTTATGTAAGTTTCTAAATTTTTTGGCATCTTCTTCTGTAGTTAATTCCGGTGGTGGGATCTCTTCCTCTTCTCCTTTTTGTTCTTCTTCTTCTTGGTGGTCTTCGGTTTGTTTATTGTCTACTTTTTGATTCTTAGATTCATGTTTCTTTGTATGGAAAAAATCAGTTTCTTTTTCAACTTGATGTAATAAATTTTCTTGTTTATGTTTTTGTTTTTGAGTTTGTTTGGAGGTAGGTAAGGCGTAATCAGTAGTCACATCCTTACTCTTCTTCAAAGAAGCTCCTCTACTTAAAATTCTGAAAATATCCATTATTGTAGGGTTTGATGTTATATAAAAGAGTGAGAGATGAGGATGAGATGCTCTTTACAAAGAGAAAAAAAATATATTTAGCACAGACCAGTGTCGTGCAAATCCCACCGAAAAAAAAAAAAATTCAACTCTCACCAACCATGAAACCAATAAAAAATTTTTCACTATCAAAAAAAAAAAAAGAAGGGGAGATAATCGACGACTAATTGTGGGAAAAGAGACAATGATGAACATACGAACATTAAACACTAGAGTGCTCACGAGATCACTCTATCTACACAAAGGTCCAAGAGTGGAAGGGTTGAAGAGACATCCAGAGGCAGCTTTCGTCAACCCACAAGGTGTACAATATGAATTAAATGAATCAAATATCAGCAAAATCAAAGCCTTTTTAGGTGAAAAATACTCCATTCCTGATGAAACAGCATTACAAGTCATTACTCATAAATCATTCGGTAATGGTATCAAACCATATAATGAAAAATTAACTGCGATGGGATCAAAATTAGTATCATTATTTTTTGCCAAACATGTTACCAACAATAACTGTAATAAACCACAAGCTATCGAAGGTAAGAACTTGGATGTTTTGGGTACTCCCGTGTCCAAAGAATTATCCAGTTTAAGAACTGCCGGTACATTTGCAAAATTAAACAACATCAACGATATCATGTTTTGGCAATCAAGTAAATCTACATTAGGATTTGAAAGTAGTGGTGAAATGAAAGTAAGTGGTCAAATGTTATATGGTTTAGTAGGAGCAGTTAATTTCTATCATGGTAAAGAAAAAGCTGAAGAATTTATTAGCGAGAAATTAGCCGCTGGATTTGAAAAAATCGCTTTGAATCATGTACTGAACAAATGAACCACATAGAAAAGAGAAGAGATGGGCGACATTAGAGTTGTTTAGTATTTGTAAATAGACAATATTTAAGAAACTTTTAAATAAGTTATTAATTCAAAAATCATCATCACTAGTAAGTAACCAAGGAACTATGTTGTAGAGAATAGGGGTTTTTCTTCTTAACACAATGGTTATGAAGTTACTTAGTAATATAATTACTACATTAAACTAAGAAGGTTATATTGTTATGCGAGATAAAAAAAAAAACCAGTAGATTGATATTGGCATAACAGCGATGATTACATAAGCAGTATGAATTTTTTACGCGTCTTCCAAAAAAAAAAAAAAAATTTTTTTTTGTTACTTCTTCGTTACAAATTACAAACTCACCTGTGTAAGAACAGTTTAGCACGAATGTAGGATACCCTTCTTTTATTGATGTTATACGTAACCGATGTTGAACCGAATCAGTAGTACAAGTTGTTATAATAATATTTTAATAAACTAAAAACGTTTCAAATCAATACATTATTGAAAAATAAAAAAAAAATATTTTAATTTACACTACCCTTCTTTTTTTATTGTGGCAGTCAAAAAAAAAAAAAAATACAGGAGGAGATCAATCAAAAGGGAAAATCAATTTTTTTTTTTCTTTCGTCCTTCCGTTTCGTTTCATGTTAGATTTTTTTCTTTTACAGAAAAATTTTTAGCAACACGAGTTTTTTTTTTCTTTTACCTCTAACTTCCTTTTATCATCATCATCATCATCAATCTATCTATCTATTTGATTAAATAGTTGTTTAAATCATCATCTCATTATTATTTTGTTTTAGATATTTTTGTCCAAATTTTTTAAATCATGAGTGAGAAAGATTTAGTTCACCATTATAAAGTTTTAAAACAATTTTTGGCGATATCTGATGACCCAAATTCAAGATCCAAATCAAATTCATCTAGAGCTCAAAGAGCAAGAGAAAAACTATTAAAATTATCTTCTGCTCAATTTAAAGAATTAAGTACTGATGTTTATGATGAACTAAAAAGAAGAATTGACGAAAGTCGATCTGAACCAGATTATTTGTTACCCAAAACTTCTTTTCATCCAAAAAGAAATCAAGCAAGACAAAAATTAGCATCATTACCTCAAACTAGATTTAAAGATTTAGTCGCCGATATATCTTATGAAATTGAAAGAAGAGATTTGCATATAGAAAGAAACCTGCAACATTCTCATACTCTATCAACATCTTCAAATGGCAGTCACCACCTCCAACAACAACAACAACAACAACATAATCCACATGAACGTAAAGGTTCGTTAGCTTCAAATCATGATTTCACAAATGGTTATCATAGTCGTCTGGCATCTCATCATTTAAATGATTCACATCCAAAAGAAATCAAAGAAGAAACGCAAAATGAAAAGGCGGCAGAAGAAGCAGAAGCAGAAGAAGATCATCATCATACTACTTCAAGTAAAAATATCACATTACCTAATGCTGAAGCTTCTAATCAATCAATTGGTATCCAACCATCTCAAGTTGTTCCTACTAAAGCTAATCTCACGTGGTCTAGTGACGAAGAAGATGAGAATGATGATGCTACTGAATCTAAAAAGAGAGAAATCAAAGATGAACCTAAAAATGAAGCGCCTTCTAACAATGGATATTTACCAAATGAAGATAGCTTCAATGAGAAAAATCAAGAAATTGCCAAACTAGAATCATTGGTCAATGATCTTAAAAATAAATTACAATCAACAGAATCAGAAAAATCACGATTACAATCCAAATTTACCTCTCTCCAAGAAGATTACGATTTCTCCACCAAACAAAATAAATCATTAAGTGACGAGTTGGAATCATTGGGTAAAGAAAGAGAAAGATGGATGACAAAACATGACGAATTGAGTAGATCAATTGGTGATGTTGAAGAAACCACCAAAGAATTAGAACGTATGAAATCCATTAATGCAGCATTGAGACTTGAAAATCAATCATTGAAAAATACCTCGCCCGTGTCGAGAAGCGTTAATAGTTCTCCAAACGCCTTGTCTTCAGGCAATGCAAGTTCCGGTAATAAATTCCAACACAAAGCGGTTGATGAATTTTTGGAAAAATTAGAATCCGTACAACCAATAAATACTACAGCAGCTAATAATGCCACCACCACAGAATTGAGAAACCAAGTCAAACTTTGGCAAAGAAGATACGAAGATTCAAGATCAAATTCAATTGCTAAAGATATCAAACGCGCCAGTGTATCTAAATTGGAGTTGAAACCGTTTGTGTCATCCCATGGATTAATTTCTATGAAATTAGTAAGTGATGTCCAAGCTTTATTTGAATCGTTTTTGAGTTACATTGTCAATGAAACTTTTGACGCCGATATTTTGTTTGAAAAAATTTCTAAAATTGCCGTTGTCATCAATGAAATTGCCAACCAAGGTGATCATAATCAACAAGGTAGTAATGAAAGTTGTTCCGTATTGAGAGAAGCAGCTGCTTACTCATTAACTGCTACTAGATACCACGCAACATACAAGCAATTATTCCCACGTTATATTGTCGAAAAATCCATTGGTGAGTTGAACTGTGCTCTTTGTGATTTAGTATCTATTTGCAAATTGAATGAAAATTCAACCAATTTGAGAGTGCTTGATGTTGATTTGAAAACATCCAAGAAAATAGCAAATGAAAATATTGCAGTAAAACAAGTGGAAAGTAAGACTCCTAAAAAAAGTGTTAATGAAGATTTTGGTGTGAGACCATTGAGAATGGCCAATAAATTAAAGGTTAATCAGAGCCAACTTGATTCTCCATCACCAAATGATACCGACAACAAAGCTGAATCAACCATTAAATCACAACCATCATTGAATCCTGATCAAAAAGATTACTCTTCTTCATTTATGGGAGACACCCAAGATAGAAGTGTCAAACCTACTACAACAAATGCATTTGCAGCATTAAGAGAAATGAGAGAGAAAGAAAAGGAAAACCAAAGACAAAACGATGTGAAAGAATCTCCTGAAAGATCAATGAATCTGAATGTCGCTGATAGATCCTTGGATCTGAATGTCAATAATAATAAATCGTTGGGTCTGAATGGTAAAGTCGGAACCGTTGCTGCAGCCGCCGCCGCCGCAGGTGCAGGTGCTGGAGCAGCAACTGGATTTGGTATCGGTTCACTCAAGTCTTTTGGAAGTCATGATGACTCATCAGCTGATAACATGAGCCACAGTATTTCTGTTCCTATTCGTTCAACTTCAATTGCAGCTGGTGAATCTCATATTCCAACACCATTCCTGAAGAAAAAGGATAAAAATAATGTTGCATTTAGCGATAATACTGTATCCATTCCAAGTAGAGCACATGCAGATTTTGATTCTGATTACAGTGATGATGACGATGACTTGAATGATACTCCAAAAAGCTTTGGTATTGTCAAGAAAAACGTCATTGATCAACAACCACCTAATTTCCCAACAAGTGGAAAATCCAATCAATCAAATACCACCACAAATGATGATAATCCAACTCGAGTTGCTGCCCTTCAGTCACTTGAAAACAGTGGTTTTGGAGGTAACTACCAAGGTAATAATAACTTCCCAGCAAGATACAATTCTTTGGGTAATTATGGTGATAGTAATCCTGAACCAAGTGCTAGTACTGATCGTGATGTTTATCCTGGTTCTGCTCAAGTTCATGAAAAGAGTTTACATGATAGTCCGGAACATGGTTTCAACGGTTCCAAGAGCATTGAAGGTAATGACACAAATACATATGACAACAAAACAAAGAGTCCAGAAGTATCCAAAGTGTCTAACAGCGATAACGACAACGAAAGAGGTAATATTGCACAATTGGCATCCAAATATGAACCATCAAGTTCTAACGGATCTACTCCTCATAAACCAACTTCTCCAGTTCAAGCAAGAATGAACACTTCTCCAGGAGGCGTTTATGAACGTGCCACCAAGATCAAATTCAAGGATATGTCACCACAAACCTCAGCAACTTCACCACCATTAAAAACCTCACCTCCAAAGAAAAGTATTCTTGATAAAATGAGACATTTTGAAAACCCAGAAGACGACAATAGTCAGAAATCTCCTTCGCCATCTCCACGTAAACAACCAGTGCAACAAGATAAAGTGCCATTCAAATCTGTTAGAACATCATTAGAACTGACTAAATCTCAGAAAAGTCTTGAAGAGCCAAGACAATTGTCTGAACCATTTACATACCTGAATGGTGAAAAAGATTCAACCAAGGATGCTGTCAAATCAGCAACAACTGACACACAACACGCAACTGCTGATACTTCTGCATCATCTATTGGCAAAGGAAAAGGATTATTCCAATCCCTTAAAGATAGATTAGTTGGAGCCCCAGAGAAACCTGAAGAAGAACACGCCAAACAAGCTGATGTTTCTCAATCTGATGATACCATTTCCGATAATGAAAAACAAGCTGATAATGAACATTTGATGAATACTGTGGAAACATCTCCACCTAAAGATGTTGATGATGAAATTGTCGGTAAACTTGTTCCAGTTCAATACCGTAAACCAGATACATCCCATGATGATGAAGATGAAGAGCATACTAGAACTCCATCAGGTAATCATTCGAAAGCTTCTTTGGTAGGTGGTCCACATGCAGGTGGCAACAATTCGTCACAAGGATCCTTATATGAATCTGCTACCAGTCATGAAGAACCTAAGAAACCAGTATCTAAATCTGTTAATGTTGATTCTGAAGATGAAACCGAAGAAGAAGTTAAAGCTCGTCAAAGACAAGAATATCGTAAATCTATGGCTGCAGCTACATTCAATGTTGATTTGTTTGATATTGATGATCCAGATAACACTTTGACCCAAGTTTTACTTTATTTGGAACATCAAACAGTCCAAGTCATCAACACCATTCAATCATTACTTGCGGCTATTAAGAAACCAAATGCTACTAGAGGTGAATTACGTGAGAAAACTAAAGCAATTACTATTGTTATTTCCCAAATGACTGAAGCCACCAATACATCGATGAACCAAACCCGTAATGCTCAACTTAAAGAACATGGAAGTTGGGTTGTCAAGAGTTTGGAAGATTGTTATCATAGAATGAATATTTTGTGCAAACCAGGTGAAAAACCAGATTCATCGTTTGCTGATAAAAATTTCAAACAAAGATTGGCCGGTATTTCATTTGATATTGCTAAATGTACTAAAGAATTAGTTAAAACTGTTGAAGAAGCCAGTCTCAAAGAAGATATTGCTTATCTTGATGCTAGATTAAGTCAAAACTACAACTAAGCATAAAAAAAATCTTTTACATGTATATTAAGAAAAAAAAATTTTACAATGTGTGTATTATATATATTATTATTATTACAAAGCAAACATAAAGATAAACTAGAATCTATCGGATATATTTGGACATTAGTTTTTGGTGATGTTGAGAATTTAGCGTATCTGTAGTGAACTCTTCTTCCTTTTTATTATTCTTATCGTTCTTATTACTAAATGCAGTTGACAGTCTCCAACTTTTCTTCTTAGGTTTGATCTCTTCTTCCACCTTCTGTTCAATCGTTTCTTGTTTCTCTTTCTCTTTTCGAATTTGTTCGATTTCAGCTAATAACAAAGCAGTCTCATCTTCCGAATCCGACTCGCTGTCATCCTCCTCTTCTTCTTCCTGATCATCTTTATCATCAACCACCGTCTCTTTTTCCACTTCAAGTTTGATTTTCTTAACAGGCGGACTGATAATCTCATCACTGGGCGTATATATCTCATCATCACCTTTATTATTATTGTCATTATGTCTTCGATATTTCAATGAACCTTGTTGTGGTTGATCACGAGCATGTTTGATACTGTTCTTTATCGATATTACTTTTCCTCGTTTGCTTTCTAATTGTGGTCTGTGATTCGTTGACATGATGTTTGATTTTGAAGGTTAATTGAAGTTCTTTAATTTTGGTTTTTTTTTTTTTTTTGAAAAGGAGCGAGAGATAAGGGGGAGGAAGAGATGTATATAATGATGTTATTATTTATAGATATTTCTTCTTTTAAAGAGATGATGATTCTGAAAGAGTCCTACATTGGGTTATGTATTTGAATATAACAAAACAAGAAAAGTATGTATATATTATAAAAGTATATGGTGCTAGAAATTTTTTGAAGGAAGTTAGTAGGGTATCAAAAATACGATACCATATATGGTTTTAAAAAACACAGTAAATCTAGGTTCACATATCGCCTCAAACGAAGGCGATATGCTGCAATAATATTCAAAAAAGGCAACGCAAACACATAATTGATAAAAAGAATGAATGAAGAGTAATAGATTTTTTTTTTTTTTGAATTCTGGATTTCATTATATAGGACAAATTCTAACATTTTACACGACTCTGTATGTATTACGTAATCAAATATATATATCCGTCCTTTTTAACAATCTAGGGAAATATCCCAACTGTTTATGGTTCTCTAGAAAATCTCCAGGTATTATTCTTCTGTTGGTAAGCGGGAAAATGAGGCTCTGGAGAGTTCCGAGTTCATCTGCATGATTATTCTTCCCATTCATAGTAGGCTGGGTCCCCGTTGAGCAAATAACACCCAATAGCGAGGAAGATAAGGAGGAGGATGAAGAGATGTTATGCAATGGGATTGTTGGGAGATGTCTACTGTTGGAAGGAAGGATGGATTTGAAACAATCTTACATAATCGAATATAACAAAACAAGAAAATTATATATATATTAATGAAAGTATAATAAAATCTATAAAGATTGTTTGCTAGAATTTTTTTGAAGGAAGTTAGTAGTTTTATAGTATCGTTACCCAAAATTTAATAATCTTTTATTCAAAAATATTCGGCCACCACTATAAAAATTCCCGAAATTAAGAGAAATGGGCAATAGAATTAACTTAATTCCAAAATAAAGAGTGATATTAAGTATTTTTTTTTTTTTGGATTGTCGATTTGACTGGGTTTGGTGAAGAAAATATAGCCAGCCACACTTGATAAATTGGACACACACGCACGCACGAAAGTCTACACTATGAATTGTAAAACACCTTCTATGTTAGTATATACAGTTAGACTATGTATTTAATGGTTATTAGACGTTACATCTAGACAATAAACTAGACTATGTGTATATTTGTAGTGAGATTATCACAAGAACAACCACATCATCACGGTGGCTTAGTTTGTATGCTACAATAACCTTATAAGACTATTTTCTAACACTACAATACCCATACATGTCTATTAAACCATCTCAATACAACACATTGGTTCATTTCATAATCATAATGATTTCTATCAAATATGTCTCTTACGACATCTCTCACGACATCTCTAATTTTTTTTTTCGTTCTCATTTTTCCTTTCTTCGATGATGAATTGAAAAAAAAAAAAAAATGAATGAGATGAATCCTTAAAACTTCAACCTTCAAAAAAAAAAAACAACAACAAACTATAATAATACAACAAACACAATCATGGACGATAACGATAGATCTATTTCCCGATTATTCAGATCATTCAAAACCGTAAAAGAAATGGTTAGAGACAGAGGCTATTACATTTCCCAAGAAGAACTCGATATGACATTGGATGAATTTCGAGCCAAGATTTGTGATTCCATGGGTCAACCAAACCGTAAATCTATGTGTTTCCAAGCAGCTCCAACGGCGGAAACTTTAGAAAAATTCCCAGAAACAGGTTCATTATGGGTCGAGTTCTGTGATGAAGCAAGTGTCGGGATCAAAACTATGAGAAATTTTTGTATTCATATCACTGAAAAAAATTTCTCCACTGGGATTTTCATCTATCAGAATTCCATCACTCCAAGTGCTAATAAGTTGATTCCTACTGTGAGTCCAAGTACTATTGAAATCTTCCAAGAAAATGATTTGATTGTAAATATAACTCATCATGAATTGGTTCCTAAACATTTGAAGTTGAGTAAGGATGAAAAGAAGGAGTTGTTGGAAAGATATAGATTGAAGGAATCTCAATTACCTAGAATTCAAAGAGAGGATCCAGTTGCTAGATATTTAGGGTTGAAAAGAGGTGAAATTGTTAAGATTATCAGAAGATCTGAAACTTCTGGTCGTTATGCATCCTATAGAATCTGTTTGTAAAATATATATATCTTAGTAGTTTTATCTATCAAAAATATAAAAAAGTAATAAAATAATGCAGAAATAGGTTTATGAAGTGAGACGAGCAGCAACGACACTATCTTGAATACCTGTCCACCATGTAATATCTTTCAATAAAGTTTGACTGTTTGGAGATACAGTGACCCCATTAACTCCAAGATAAACTGGAGCAATAGTAACAATCAAACTATCAACTAACTCTGGTTTCAACAATAAATCATTAATCACCTGTGCTCCACCTTCAACCATGAGTGACTTGATACCCAACTCATACAATTTGTTTAATATCAAGTTCCAATTATCTTTTCTATGTTTTATCAATGGTAATTTTATATACTTACCACCTTGACTTTCGACTGCTTTTATTGATTCTTCAGTA